>RJWT010032983.1:0-14000 GCA_004365215.1 Cuniculus paca | reverse complement strand
TACCTGTGAAGGGCTTAATAGTATGTGGTGGTGGTGGGGAGGATGACGGCTACTTAAAAGGATTTAAAAGAATGTTGCAGCCATATTTCATACCCATGATGCCTAAAAGCCTATAGTAAGGGATAAAAAGAGCTACTGCTTTCTTTTGTGGGCATAAATTGGAATATATTCCTTCTGGGATTTCCTCCACCTGCTTGAAGATCTACCAAGAAGATGACCTACCAATCTGTAGTATTCTCACAACCAGAATGGTGACCATGTGGAGAGACCAGGCAGTGCTTAGATTTTTCTGAAATAGAAGTTGAAAATGCAACCTCTGCAGAAGCCAGGAAAAGTGGACTGGAAGTAAGACCATAAGGTCTCATGCAGAAGGTTGTACTTAATTATATACATATATGTATGCATCATATACAATCAAAAGGTACATATACACATATCCATATAGCACATAACACGCATGCGAATGGGTATGTCTAAACATATATGTATGCAAACATACATTTACCTGACTTTCAGATATCTTAAGAAAGTAATGCACATGGCTGATGCATATTCAACACTGGATTTCAGGCTCCCTTTTAAAGTTTTCGTTCAGGATCCTTTTAGTTTATTTTAGTATCTTACTGGTTTACATCAGTAATATGAGGTCTGTTCTCTTGTTCTCCTCTTACAAATGACAAAGCAGAGGCACTGAAAGAGGAGTCACTCTGCCACTACAGGGGTTCATCAGGACACCTGCCCCAGCATCTGGGTGCCCACTCTGGAGCACAGATGCTTCATCGTTACTACCATGGTTTGGAAACAGTTTGGATGTATCCCTCAAGTCTTCCTGTGCTGACATTGAATCTCCACTGACATTGAGTCTCCATATTAGGAAGGTGGAAATTCATCTGACTCTGGTGTTCTGAGATAGAGTTGCATGGGAGTGAGATTAGCAAAGGTCATCAGTGTGGAGTCCTCCTGATCAAGTCCTGGTGGCTTCGAAAGAAGAGGGAGAGTAAGCAGAGGATAGGCACCCATACATGCACGTGCTGCCTGCCTCTAGCCATGGGACACCCCATGCTTCTTGAACTCTGACATCAAGAAAACCGCCACCAGATGCCTCCCCTCAAACTTGGATAAGAATTGTGAGCCAAATAAAACTGTGCTTAGAACTTGCCCAGTCTGTGGTGTTATGTTACCAGCAGAAAACAGACTAACACAATTCCATGTGTGTGAAGATGCAGCCATTTGGGTGACAGCTGAAGACCAGTGCATGGAAGGGTGGGCAGTGGTGCCCTGAGTTCCACAGAGCCCTCTCCCATTGGGAGCTTTTTCTTTTTTTAACCTGCGCTACATGGCACCATTGCACAGTCTCAATGCCCCATGATAAACATTCATAAATGCTGATCATAGATTTTAGTTATTTTCATAACAGAATTATGTTCATTTGTCCAATTGCTCTAAATATCATCTGATTTTCCAAAACTAAGTGATCTTGAAAAATACAGAGCTTGAAAGGAGTCTAGGGGTTATCTGATTAAGTGACCTCATGTGAGACTATTAAGGGTGACACACAAAGGGTCAGCTTAAAATGACACATGGGATGACTAATGAGTATTACAATCTAGATATTTTATTTGCTCTTCAGCAAAACTCTCCACTCATCTTTGACGCCAGGCTTCATGGCTTATGGTGGTCTGCACACCTGCTCTGAGACTCACTTTGGTCAATGAGGTGTGTGCAGACACATCGTATGTGGAGTTACAAGAAGCGCTTGCCACCTGGGGCAGCTTGCTTTCGTACCTCTGCCTTTCCCACAGGAAAAGAAGGAACGAAACCTGCTTAGCAAATGCAGCTCAGTCTTCAAAGCCCAGTTGGCCTACAGACTCATGGGAGACAAACAGATGCTGTTCCAGGACCACAAGTGTGTTTTGGCTCATCGTGGTACAATATATAAAATCAGTTTGTTTTGCCGTAATTGTAAAGATTCCCAGGATATTCTCTGAAATAGGAATGAGAGTTTTAAATAATCAGGATCCAATTTCTCCTCTCAAAAATGTTCTATGGAAAACAGAACTACACAAAAAGCAGGACAAAACTCACCCTGAGCCACGCTGATTTCTAATTTGGGTTTCAGTGCAAATATTACCTCCTGAGAGAAACCTCCCTTTGACAACTAATATAGAAATGCTCATCATTTCTACAGTTATCATAGCACTTACTCATGGATTTGATATCATCTTTTTTGTCTCTTGTTTATTTACCCCACTGAAATTAAAGTTCCGTTAAACTAACCTTACTGGATTTGTTCATTTCTGCATTGCTAGTCCATTACAGTGCCAGGTCAATAGTTGACCCTTTTGAGATTTTTTAAAGGAATGAGTAATGATAAAGTATTGTCAGGGTGATATTTTGGATCTAAAGTTCTTCTCAGGGCTGCCTGATGAGTGATTGGTCTAAGGGATAAGGGGCAGCTTCAGAGAAGTGGTGATATTGGTCTGAACCATGAAAGAGTGGTGGTCGTGGGATGACATGAGTGCAGCGTGTTCCAGGATAAATAGAGACATGGAATTATAAAATTTTCAATGTAACTGGAGCAGTCAGCTTGGCTACTTGGCTTCACATTCTTATGAAGATGAGACGTGAGCCTAAAATTTCTTGGCATCTTGATTCCAAACTGGACAGAGTCTTGGACATCATCCCAAGGATTTCATACTCTGCCTTTTAAGAACACACAGTTGTAAGCAATAGTGTACTTCAGGAATTCCACAGTAGAATGGGATGTGAATGTAATTTAAGAAAAGATTGGGAGCAAGAGGCCCTCAAGAGACCATTGCCAATAGCACAAGAGGAAAATGATGCCTGGCAAGACTAAGAGGAGACAGGAATGGGAAAAAGAAGTGAGTGTGTGACTGTGAGAGAAATGTAAGAAAGAGAATTGGTGGGGTTGTCTACCAATGTGATGTAATAGGTGAGGAAAGGAATAAAAGGAAAACTCAAGTTCTCCAGCTTACGTAACAAGTGGGATGTGATGCAAGCTGGAGAGAAAAGGAAGAGAAACAAGTTTATTAGAAGATAAGAAGTCCCAGAGCGGTTGGATTTGAGGCACTGGAAACTTCACTTTAAGCACTCAGGATGATCCAGGCTTATGTCTGGAAGAATTCCTCCAAATGTGCAAAAACATGGACTTTCTGAAAGTTACTTGTTACCTTTACTTCCTATTTTGTGTTTATTCCCCAATACTTGAAGATAACTTTTCTTAACATTTAGTGTTCCTTCTATGAGACTTGTTACCTGAGTAATACCCATAAAAGGATATGACAGTAAGTTGAAATAAGCTCTTTTCTCTCCCTCTGCATGCACTGTGAAGTAGAACTGGCCAGTGACAGGATTCGAGATATTTTGCATTTAAGTTTTTGACAGTGAAGGGAGATGAAAAGGAATGGATCTATTTTCTGGTCATTTTACCACTCAGCATTCCTGAGCCAAATCATTTATAGTCATGAAAAATGAGCTGATGGGTGATGAACATGAGTTGTGAAGATAAACTTGGGTCTATAATCCCAAGAGACCTCTGGGAAGAGAGGGGAGGATGCTGTTGTTTGAAGACACTAGATGGACGGAGAAGTGGGCTGCAGAATACACAGCGTGCGTCTGCACCAGACGGCACACAGCGGAGGTCAGTGCTACCGCGTTGGCACGCAGTACCTGGAACCGACGCTGTTGGGGCACTCAAAGCTCAACAGATATTATTCAAACCATATGCAATTCTAAAGTTTGCTAAAAAAGAAACCCCACAGACTTACAATCCCTCTTAATAATCCACACAACTACGTTATGGTCCTCCCCAGCAAGGGGTTTATTATTGAATCTAACTTTATATTTAGACTCTAATATCTTCTACTCTAAGTTACATGCCCATTCAGTCTGAGGTTGTTTCTATCTTGGCTAGACCTATCTGTTTCGCCCTCACTTAGTTCTAAGCTTCTTCAGCCCAAGAACAGTGCCAGAAGTATGTCTACATCGGAGAGTTTGGGACTCAGTACATCCTCCGTAATAAATGCCCACTGACTTCTAGAATTAATGAATGTCAACCTCATTTGAGGTCTCTCATGGCTTTTCATATGTGCACAGGTGGTCATTAAATCATTCCTGGATGTGACATCTCCTGTATTTCAGAAACTCACTTCCTTTAGTGAGGTGAAAAAGTATGCTTCTGAATGCAGTGCTGAGTGGAGAAAGGCTGGTGGGGGGAAAATTTCGATACTAACACATTTGTTATGAAAAAGAGTGTATCAGGGGAAAATACCATCTATTCTCTTTTAGCTCAACAAAACTCTAGTCATCTCAGTATAAAAAATTGAGAAGTACATGTAATGGGATAGAGATTTTCATTAGAGTAGACATGTTTGAACCTCTATCTAGTGTAGCTTTCTCAACTTAACATGAAAGGATGGCTTATGACAACAAATCATCTTTACTCTGTACCAGTAGTCTTCCCTGTAGGCCTGCTGTCTGTGGGAGATGCAATCCCCACGGGGTAGACCCAGGATCAGCAGCATTGGCAAAAGTTTCTTCTGAATAATGGGATACAAGAAGAATAGCCTAATCTTTATTTCCTTAGACTTTTATTTGCCATCATCTTGTAGCATGGGTTTCTTGTGTGAAATATATTTATAGTGCATCACATCCTACATCTTGGTAACAAGGGCACAGTGAGCCACACAACTATTAGTATGTGCACAACTCTTAAACCTACATCTTTCAAGTAGTTCAATGAAAACAGAAGTACTAATTAACACTCATGTGATATTACTAAGGCAAAAGTTTGCTGGTTGATACTAATCAACTTGTGGGTATACATAGTTTTTACTAGTTAAAAACTAACATTTTAAATCATTGATAAATCTGTTTAAAACAGTAGCCTTATAGATCAAGATATTAATATATATTGGTTATATATGCCATACATATTCATAGAGTTTAGGTTATGAAGCAGCTCTCTTCAAAATTAGGAAGTGACACTATTTCTGAGATGACATTTCGTCTTTATTATGACATGTATTGGTCTGCTATAATTAACCAGAGAGCAGCCTTTTAGAATCAGATTAATAAAACCACACTGTTTCACACGCTAATCGAGGCAGTTTGCACTTCAGATACTTTGGCTGTGATATTTCTTGAGGTCAGAAAGTGAATCCTTAGCAATGGAAGAGGCACTATCCAGTCAAGGAGAGAGAATCACCCTGGATGCATCATTCCACCTTACAGGTGGTGACCTTGAAGGACATCACCAGTGCTTATTTTATAGAACAGGTATAGAAATTGTACAATGTGACAGCTCCCACCCACTGGCCTAGACATGGGAAGTTTTGAATGAGAACTATATTCATGGGGGCCCTCATATGGAGCCATAAGCATTTTATGATGCACTTCACCCAGCAACCCAGCCCACAGGGTCCCTTGTGAGTAAAAACATTGCTCTTTCCTCCACTGCTGTGACTACAGAATTCAGAGTGAACCACCAGGTTCAATACAGAAGATGGACCTTTTTTGCTTCTGTGCCACATTCCAGCATCACATCCTTGAGTGGGGAGGACACAACATCGGCTATAAGGTGCTCACTAGAATAACTGGTCAAGGGCAAAAAGAGGAGCAACTCAAGGTAGTAGCAGGTCCAGTCTCCTGCATCCTGCACTCTGCATTCTTACACCTCCTCGCCCTGTCGCTTGGCAGGACTCCCCAGCAGGGGTTTCAGTGGGGAGAAGAGCCTCAACTTCTTTACAGATTTAAAGGCTCAGACGGCTGCATGATGGATTTTCCCCTAATATCATTAGCTGCACATGCTGCTAATTGTAGTGGCTGCTAATCCATCTGAACAACCGAAATGATATTAGCTTTCAATAGGATTTACATATATCCAGCCTCGTTTCTGCCTCAGCTAGCAATTAAAGTTTAAACTGTTGAACATGCAGCTTACTGTAGGCTAAGTAATATTTAATAGCATTAACAATGCATTTCCCTATTTGCCTCTGAATCTCTTTACAGGCTCATCAATTTGCCATCACCTTTGGGTGGCACCACTGACATTAGCTCTTATCCTAACAGCTTCCAGAGGAGGGTACTGTCATATGAGACCAGACAACGGAAATACCCGGTACACGCAGCACAGTTTATGTGCACATTTCTACAGCTGCATGCACACACATGCACACACACTCACACTCAAACACACATGGAGTTCCTGGAGCAGATATGGTGGCTTATCTTTTTAGGTCAGGCTTTGAGAGACTGGAAATCGACTTTTTGGATTAAAATGTCTATAGAAGATGAATATTCGTCTATAAAAGGCTGTTAAAATCACTCTGAGTCATGTATGGAATCCAGCTGTTTCAAAGTTTCAGGTTGGGCAGGATTAAACTGTCTTGATTGACTTGCTTAGTAAAGATTTGTTGGTATGAGATTGTGTGAGATCATGCCAGAGCACCACCTAACACGAGAAAAGTGCCAAGGCAACAGCTGTAGAGGCAGTGGTTTAATATAAGTGGTGAGCAATTCGAACTCCCAGACCCAACCCCAAGCCCGTTATCTCTTTCCCTGTTAATTAATATACACATGCCCACTCCCCACTCATTTTTTTGCTTGCAGGCTGCTCACCAATAGTTGGACAATCAGAGGAGGGCAGGACCATCTGACTGGAATGGATAGAAGACATTCTACTCGCACATTACCAGACCTGACCCTGGGTAGCTCCATTCAATGGTAGCATCTGGACTAAAAATTTTCTTGCCAGGGGATCAAGTTTGGTGGGTGTCAACTGGTGGCTAGTCTGGCATGATTTAGATAAGAGAGTACATTCATTGCCTCAAGAGAAAGTGTCGAAAACTGGGTGATTTAAGATAATTTAAGAACTTTCCTTTTTCACATTTAGGAGTCTGGAGGTCTACAGTCTTCTGACCTCCCTTGAGGTCCTACCCTCACCTCTTGTAGCTTCGGGTGTTTGCTAGCCCTCTCCACTGTGCACGGCTTGGGAATGCCTCATTGCAGTCACATAGCTGCCTTCTCCCTGCACACATACAGGGTCTTACATCTCTGTGTGTCTGTCTCCACATCCAAATGTCACTGTCGTATAAAGATACCAGTCACATTCAATTAGGGCTCATACTAATAACCTCATTTGAATAACTCGATTGCCTATATGAAACCCTTATTTCCAAAAAAGGTCACATTCAGTGCTACTGGGGTTGGGACTGAAATATGTCTTTTGGATGTGGGGACAGAATACAGTTTGACACATGGAAAAAAAGCTATGTGCAATATGGGAAATGATAATGGGGTGTTTCAGGCCTGAAAAACCTTTGTCCTTGGGAACCAGAATAATCCATATTCTCTGGACATAGTGGTCAATAAAAATTCAATTATTTGTCTCATCTCTTGGGCCTGGCCATGTTGTAGTTCCCATCTCAATTGACTTTTATTACATAATATTCCCCAACTATTTCCCTGATCATTCCTTGTGTTTAGTAATTTTTCTTTCTCATTTACCCTTATGTGTGGCTATTAGGATTCTCCAGAGAAAAACATGTAAGATGAGATCTAGTGGAAGACATTTGTTATATGGGATTGGCAGTTCAATTATGGAGGCTGGGGAGTCCCAAATCTGCCATCTGCAAGCTGGGGACCCAAGGATGCGGGTGGTGCTGTTCTAGCCTGAGGAACACAAGGGCCCATGTGTAAATCCCAGTTGGATCTAAAGGTCCAGGAATCAGAAGGACTGATACACGAGGGCAGGAGAAGACAAGTGTCTCAACTCAAGCAGAAAACAAATTCAGTCTTTCTCCACCTTTTTGTTGCATTTGCATCCTCATTGGTTTGGGTAATGATGTCCCAACTGGCGAGGGAGGTCTTCACTTGGTCTACTGAATCCAGTGCTAACCTCTCCCAGAAACACCCTCATTCCCACAAGTGAGGATGTTTTGCCAATTATCTGGGCCTCTCTTAGCCTAGTTAAATTGGCACAGAAAAGCGCCCATCACAGTGGCATTCTCTCTGAGACATCAGTGGCTTTTTAGTCTTTTTGTCCTACTTAGCTGACAGGCGACTGCCTTCAATTACATTCGCTCTTTGGTCTTACGACACAGGGATGATTGAGTCTACTTTATGTAAAATTGGTCTTGTGCAACAGTCAGGCCAATCCATTCTAAAAGTTACATGTTTTATTAGGCACAACATTATTGAAAGGTCATATTAATTTTTTTATTATTTCATTTCAAAGTAACCTATCATTTTGGCATTCAGGTGGAATAAGAAATAAAGGCAATCATGGCTGTTATTTCATAGACTCATGTATTTTGCTTTGGAACATAAAACTCTAAAAACATTCCATGCTTGTGGGCTGGCTTATCTCTAGGCCACTGCTAGGCCGTATTGGATTGAAGTGAATGAGCATATTTACCTTTAATACCTCATTTGTCTTTCTTTGAAAACTATTTACTATGGTTACAATAAATTTAGTATATTTAATGGCTCATAAAACATGGAAATCTTATCTTAGAACAAAAATCCCTTGTAATGACACACAGAATATCCCCACGATCTGCCCTGCTTCTTTAATCCCCTAAATAAAGAAATACAAAATTAAGAAGTACCACTAAGGCTTATGAATTAAAAATTTTTAAACAAAAACCCCACCATTTCTGCCGAGTTTCTTTGCTGCAAGGAAGAGTACCATAGAGATGTCCTCAGCTGCGATAGGCAGGTGCAGATGAGCAGCTTTCTGTACGCTTCTGGTGGGCTGAGTCTGCCCTGCTCCGGGGTCATGTTAAGTCTGCCATTTCTGTACAAAATCACTTAATAAATTGATTGGCACCTTATCTCCGTGTCAGTATCACTCCACTTTTAGAGATGTCCAAACTGTTTAAAAATCAAAAATAAGCCATGGAGGACAACTTGGTGAGAAAGGGCTTGTGTTAGCAGAAGATCAAAGGGAGACAGATGACTGCTGTGTGTATCGGACGTTAGCAGGGCAGAAGTAGAGTGAGACAGTGGATCTGTGACCACGGCCTCTTAGCTGGAGCTGGCACACAGAGAATGCAGATGGAGACTGAGGCACGGGAGCACTTTCAGAAAACCCGAACTGTGTTTTCTGAGGACAGTAGCATTTTCAGCACAAGGAAGGTGCCTATGAGAATGTGACTTCATGAAACGAAACTTTAGAACATCAGTGAATCTAATTCTTGGAAGATTAAAGAAAAAAATCCTTGAAGTGGACAAGGTATAAAGTAAAGTATAAAGCAAAATATCATCACATACACTAACAATATGACATTTTGAGCTGGCATAGGCAGGAATTTTAAGAGAGCTATCAATAAATTGTTAGTCGATCTTGTGGCCAAACTTTAATTTATGGGTATTTTATTAACTTGAGTTCAGGGTATGAGTTCTCCACACATGGCCAGTTAATGAATGTGTAATGTATTTGATTATATAACATATTGTAAATATGCCAAGGAAGATTAAGTAAAACATTAGAAAGAGGGAAAATGAGAAGCATTTACTTTCCTTTACCCTGAGTAGGTTATTATCATGAATGATTTGATCATAAACCACAGGAAAATATTTAGGATACGAACTTTATTTGGACTGAGAAAAGAAGATTTAACTATGATTCGAAGTAGTTTTCTAAGTAAGATATTTTTGATGTCTCTTCTTAATAGGGTACAGGATAACACCGCACAATCTCAACCTTCTCTTAAAAGCGGTCACTTTAGAAACACAGATTGCCTGCTCTGAGAAGCCTGGCCGTGAAAGTAGCCCTTGGGGCCAGGACTGGACAGCACCCCAGGCTTGGTTAGGGAAAATCAGGAGCCAGACCCTGGAGAGCATGGTGGGAGCAGCTATTTTTAAAGTTGTCGCACACTTGGTTTGGACTTGAAGCCCATGAATTCCTAAGATTCATTTGAAAATGGTGAGTAAACTTTGTCATTTGAACATGCACAAAGCATCGATGGAAAAGGATCTTAACCTCGAAGATGTTTTGTTTTGTAAAGTCCCCAACAGAACTCACCTGCCCATGTAGTGTTCCTTGACATGAATGTGCTTTAACTCTTCTAAAAATGATGTTGGCATTCTTCACTATACAAATAAAGCTATAAGATTTTGTGTTACTCTAGCACCCAATGCAGATCTGGCATGCAATAGATGTTCAAAAACACATGTTAAATATTTGTCATATAAATGATTATAATTCAAGATGGCCTTACAATTTGAGCCAAATGATAGCTTTCCCTTCAAATCTTGTCTACTCTTTTGCATCTAGAAAAGAATAAGATTCCTTGCCCAACGGCTAAGCCAGAAACCTGGGCGTGGCCTGGGATTTTTCTTTGCCTTATTGAATGTGCCCTGCTACTGCCCCAGCTCTGGGTCTCTGCAGTGGTCCCTTCACCAACCTCTCTGCTTTCCTTCCTCTCTCCACTTCCTCACAATATTCAGAATGACCTAAAAGCACAGATGATCTAAAAACAGGATTGTGGTACCCTACTGACCAAACCCTGTAAGAGCTTTCCTACAGACTTCAAAGAAAACCAACTTCCTACTGAGTCTGGAGGTCCACATGGCCCACTCCTCAGCTTTTTCTCCAACCTGGTTCTGGCTTCCCTTCCATCCAGTCATCATGCCTTGCTTGATGAGCTGGGAAGACTAGCTCTGCTTGTCTTCCTTCCATTCCTGGAAAATGCCACGCTTCCCCAGATAGCAGCTCTCACTGTGCAGATTCCCAACAGACATGATCCTTCTCCTGGTCTTTATGACCCCTCTCTGATTACTTCATACACTTGCATGCTTTTATGGTCCCATTGCAGTTTGCAAAATTATCTGTCTTCCTTAGAACTTTGGAACTTGTCCATTTTGTGTACTATAGCATACAGCAGAACGCTTGATGCACGTTAAAATTAATGTATCGAGTGACAGAACATTTAACATAGTTTGTTTTATGTCTAGTTCAGAGGGAGGGTAAATCAGGGAGGTTCATTTGGGTTTAAATTACGGTCCTATATTTATGAATTTACTTATATAGAAGTGCTTACTGGACAAATACGCAAAATCTGTGTGAACTCAGAGAAAGTGACCTGAGTCCTGCCCTTAAGTATTCACACCACAGCAAGATCAACATGAACACCAGTAACTACGCTTCAAGAGGTGGTTCATAGTGGAGGTACTTTCATTTGTGTACTATTTATATTCAACTACTTTTAGAAAAGAATTAGCATTGGACTGTAAATGGAAATTTCAAGGGAAAAACACGACTTGTCTCTGGGTAAGTGGGGGAAGGCTTCAAGAGGACTCAGTTGGACTTGGATTTTGGGGACCGTAGCATTTGGAGGTGCTGCTAGCAGGAGAGGAGTTCTCTGTAAATGAACAAAGTAGGAAAGTGCACGACCTCTGCAGGGCGGGTTGGGAAGGCCAAAGTCCACTGAAGAATACAAGGGTCTGCCTTTGGAAAGTGAGTCTTGGTCAAGCTGTGTGGGGTTGTAACTGCCTGGAGAGTGTGAATGTGCATGAGTAAGCAAAAGGAAAATCTCTGAGGGTCTTGGAACTAATGAAAGCAGATGGTCAATCTAGGAGTGATGGGGCAGATAGATTAGAACAGTAAAGAAATGGAAGAATGCGCATCAGCTTGGAAACTCTTGGGGAAGACTACAAGCAATACCCACGGGATTGCCACGTGAGGGGGCTGGGAAGGTTCTAGAGAAGAGGTACTCCCTGTTTTGACAACTCAAGGGCTCAAGGTATAGACAGGGTAGAAAAAAGAACAGTGGGAATGACGCTACCCAGGTGTCTTGGTTACTTTTTCTTCATTGCTGGGACAAAACACCAGACACCCAAAGTGAAGCAAGGAAAGGTTTATTTAGCTTACAGTTTCTGGAGATTTCAGTCCATAATCAGCTGGCTCCAAGGCAGGGTGGCATGGCACTGGGGCAACACTTCAAGGCAGCAGCCAGAGCAAAAGGGCAAAACGCAAGCCTCTCCTCTACCCTCAAATTGTACACAGGCCACCCCCACCAATACCTTCAGGGTGGGTTTAGTACTCACAAAATGGCCTTGCCCTCCTTTGCACAGGATGAGGATACTTACAAAGTAAGAACCCTGGCTCCCTGCTGAGTCTCTCAGTTAAACTTCTAAACTTCTCAAGTTGACACAATGTATTAACCATAACACCAGGTGGAGGACAAGAGCAGAAGCTGGGTTTTATGGACAATTGGGGGAAGGAAGTGGAAAAGGGGGGCTCAGTTCAAATACATGGGTGTAACCCAGAGGTCACACCTGGGGTAAACGTTATAATGAGGGAGCAGACTTACTGTCCTGTTTTCTGCATTGACAAAGCGAGGGGAAGGCTTCCTAAGTCTCTCCCTTTAAGTCTACTCTGAGCAGTAGTCTGCAGGACCTGGGCTCTGATTTCTGTCTAAGCCCCAGTGCAGTGAGGTGAACGGCCTGGGACAGAAGGCCACTGAGCTTCAATCCTGGCCCCGGCTCCAGCAAGCCTCCCCTAGCACACACGTTCCGTGGAGCGGGAGCCCTTCCTCCACTGTGGGGCTCTCAGAGACCCGTTGGGAAGTTGGGGACATGGTGCATTTTGTGTGCTTTGTAAACCCTCTGCGGAGGGTGGGCTCAGCTAGGAAACCCAGGGTTTGTGTCTGTGCAGGGAGTTAGGAAAGTGGACAATTAGGCAAGACAAATGTGCTTTCAATAAAGAATTGCCGGTGATTATAGCTTTGAGAATGCTCTTGTCCCTGACCACACAGGCGCACTGTAACTTGACTTTTCCTTTAAAAACTCTCAGGTGTGCAAAATCCCGTGCAGCGGCTGTGGACGCAGCGAGAAGGACGCGGCTTGTGCAGTCCTCGGCAGGCTGGGCCTGCTTTCCGGCGCTGCCTCCTTGTGTCCGCCGGGAGAAGCGCGGCCGGGCCCTCCTTCCTTGGCCGCTCAGGCTGGTGACCCCACTGGGACGCTGAGCACCGCGGGCTTCGAAGCCAGCCGCAGAGCTGAGCGCCATGCCAGGAGCCCACGGGGCTCCGTGGAAAGCGAAAGCTGCTGGGAAAATATCCCCGAAGCTCAGGCAGGACTTGCAGGTTATTTTCTTAAAAAAAAATCATCTAGAGGCAGCACGTTTCTAAACCTCCCTCACTGTCACCAGAAATTTAATTTCTTTTGAAGTGAAAGCATTCCAGAATGAGGGATGGGGAGTGTAATTGCACCCAATGAATATGTGGCAGACTCCAAATAAATAAGCACCGCGTCCACTCCCAAATAAATGGCTTTTGTGTGAGTATCCGAGGGGTTTGATAAGGATGGTGTTGCAACATTTAATGAGGTGCAGAGGAAAAATGACTCTTGTAGGTTCACGTGGCTGTCAGTATGGGCTCCTCTATGTGCTCTGTCCCCAAAACTGGGTCCTTGCAGACCCAAATCTGAATCCTCTGACGTCCCCCACAGCAGCAGAGCCACGGGGATGTGCAGACAGCAAGCCTCGCTTGACGGGTTTTGGAGACTCATGAGGTGTGACTGAGATACACAGTGAATGTTGACATTTAAAAAATTATTACAGTGAAAGATAAATTGCCAGTTATCCTCCCTGAGATTCTCCCCCTCTCTTTAAACACACTTATTGCACTAGTTTTGGCAACATTTTGCAGCACTTCTTGAGTCTTTTTGTGTGTCTCTGTGAGTTGTGGTCAAAAATGCAGTGACTGTTCCTTCCAAGTGCCACCCCACAGAAAGGCCCCTGACAACACTGTAGTGTGTCTTCACCCCGATTCACCAGACCCGGCACCGTGCGACTCCTGGCTCTTCCTCCAAATCGAAAGGACCACGGAAGGTCAATGTTTTGAAATGATTCAGGACATCAAGGCAACTGTGACAGCACAAATAAAGACAGGAAAGTCTTCCGGAGCTGCTTCAGACAGTGGCAAGAGCGATGCAATAAGTGTGCTCCAAGAGAAGCAATGAAAGGTGCATGGCAA
>RJWT010032982.1:0-14005 GCA_004365215.1 Cuniculus paca | reverse complement strand
ACCCCCATTCAGACCTTACACTGTATGTCGGCTCCACCCCTGGGCGGGTGCAGAACTCACACCGCCAATCCCAGCACTAGACAACCAGTCAATCACAAACGCTAGATTCAGCCGCTTCCATGACTACATGAGGCTTGGGGGGGCCACCTACAAACCATAACAAAGACCAAGTGAAATGAGGGCAATAAAGGACTCTTATTGAAAAAGTCCTTATACTTAGAGAAACAAAGTTAATATTTTTGTTCCTTCAAAAATAGGACTTAAATCCCTTTTTCATATTTGAAATACTGACATTCAACAGCTGCCACATTAAGACTTCACAAGCATTTAGCATTAGCAGTGGTCAGATGTAAATAAATCCACCATAAAAATTAGTCAAGGCAAAAACACACCATGACTTATCCTTCAAACCATAGGAGCTGTGAAGAAGCTTAAATTCACTAAATCAAACCATATAAAAATGAATAAATACCCGCAGTCTGTATTTATTGAGTAGTGGTGCACCATGCCTGTTGGATTCTCTGCACTTTCATTGTTTCATGAGGAATGATTATCACTTTGTGATTCTGAGTGATGACTCAAAACAAACAAAAGCGAAGGAAGGGATGTTGGCAGAGACTGCAAATTTCCTGTTAAATTTTCATAATCTCTTTTGTTGTTCACTTAACAATAAAACAACAATATCTCAGGGGTAGCAATCTACTCTGCTGAAAGGGAACATGTCCCTCATCCCTTTGTAGAAAGGAGTAGCAACTGAGATATAAGCAGAAAATATTGCCAGTGTGGGGGACTCTGAGAAAATGCTCTATAGATATTTAAGTTTACGGCTGCCCTTTGCCCCTCCCTTGGACCCCTCCCTTCTTTCTGTCTAGCTTGTCCTACCTGTCAGCCATGTTGTGATCTGTAGCAAAGTTGAAGTGACTTTGAGAGTAAAAGTGATAAAGAACAGTGAAAAGAAGATAAAAGGACTATCATTCCTTGATAGCATCCGGGGGTCACAAATATCAGGTGTGGATCACCTTCTAGTACTCAAGTTACATAGGAGGAAAGTAAATCCCTCCCTGTAAGTATCATGATATTTTAGGTCTCTTACTTGCAGATGTACATATTCCTAATAGATGTAATAGCCTTGTTATTTGTTGAATTTTAAGGAGGCTTCCAACCTCAACTCGAAAATACAGTAGTCTTGAATTATTCTTCCATTACAGGGAAAAGATCAGATAAAGCAAACATGATTTTTAAAAAAACTGGTCATTTTTTAAAGAAAAAAAACATAAGTACATATTTTCTAAATATCATGTCCAAAATTTACAAGGCCATGGGGGTGTCAAACCCACAAATTTAGCTACATTACACTCGGCAGACACAAAGATGCTTACAAAAGTATTGGGACAGTTGGCCGCATCATTAGTGAAATAAGATCTTTGTATTTTAGTTCCTGTCTTGTCCAACCAGTGTCTTTCATTAACTACTCCACAGCTATAATTTCAGATGTGCAGCCCTGGTAGCTAAGAGGCCTCAGGTAAGTGTAGATGCTTAATCAGGACAAAGATGCATCACATTTCACACAAAAAGGGGACTTGACTTCCCTAGGGAGGTTGTATGTGATAAAGAGAAAGATTCCATAGGACAAAGTGGCTCCCTTGTGGCCTCCCTGGTGCCAGGGAAAACTGGATTTAATAGTTTCTGATGGCCGCATACAGGGTAAGATTTCAATGATCTTTATTAACATTGATTAATCACATAATTATCTTTCCATTTTGTAACTGAATTTACAGCATTTTAAGATAATGGCTTCCAGCTAAACTATGACCTGAAAAGGTCATCCTTTCTCTTGGTGAGGTATCAAATCCTGCCACCGAGGATTATTTACCATTTGATGTCCCAAGAAAGATGCCTACAGAAACAACTACACCATATCCAAGGAGAATGGTGTATAGCCTTAATCTTCTGAATAATTTAGCAAAAAATATTTATGGTGGGCAGGTAAATTTTTCAATAATTATTTTGAGAGATTCTAAAGGAACAATATCTTATGGAAACTATTTCATTCAAAATAATAATGATCAAAAATAGCACTCATGAATTGCCATATGGGGAGAGTTTAAAGCATCACAAAAGCATTCGTTAGCATAATTTGAAAAGGCAAATGAAAAACCCATTTCAAAAAGGCATGTGTACCAACCAGTTTTTATTAAGATGGAAAGTAAATCCAAATTCTTTTTCCAGTCATTTCGTACGAAAGCTAATCATTGGGCATGCAATGAAATGATACACTTTGAAATTTCTGATAATTCGGTTAGGAAAAATTATGGATATTTTTCTCCTTTGTTCCTTCCTTAAATTAGTGTATGAGCATGTATCTACTTTTTTGCTATCACTTCTTGTGATTTCAGCCTTGATGTTAGGTCCCTGTTTTCTTACACTGCAGCCGATAATCTGTTACAAGCTTGGCTACCATGTGCAGCCATGCCTGGTGGCTACTTTAAAATCCCAACTTCTATGAACATCAACAAAGTTTTGTTCCATTTATGCTAAACAAATACAGTTAAAAAGAAATTTAACATTGAGTTTGGAAAGGGCTCTGTCATTGGACAAGTTACTGGCAGGTAACTAACCAGAATCACGTTTATTGGAGTACTGAAAATCTACTAGTTTTCAGGCAAAGAAGAGGCAACTGGAGTTAACTGTGGAGCACATGAGAAGCAGGAACTCTCTCCACAATGAAAGCGATGCCCTTTCCTCTTATGAAAGTTCCCATCATCAGTTCTCCCACTTGAGCTTTAAAAGGTCGGTCGGATCCTAAGCACCAAGTGCAATTTAAAAATGTGAGCAACATTATGCCTCAGGTATCTAGATGCTTCAGATGTGCAGACCCAGTGGAAATGTGAAGAGGTCCTGTGACATTCTTGTGGCCATTCAACAAAAATAAATGAAGTGAAAAGTGGCCTATTTGCTATTTCCAAACTGCAAATCCACCTTCTAAATATACAAGGCAACACTGAGTGTTTAGGATTTAGAGTGCAGCTTTTAATACAAGAGAAAAATATGTTCCTAACAAGGTAAGTGCAATCCTTTCATTGTTATTATTGCATACGTCTTCACAAAATCATGGATAAGCTTTCCTGCATACAACAGAACTGCAAGGAGAGGAAATGGTGAGGTGAGGGTAAAGAGGAGGTTGACAAGTAATTTCAGGATTCTAGAACACAGGTTTAACCTTTTCAAATGATTAGTTCATCAATGTTGTCAAGTTGACATTTGGAAATTAAATTATCTGGCTTATAGTGAATTTCATCTGCACATAGACAGATGTCAAATTAGAAAATCCTTAAAATGGCTTCCCGTGATTGATATAATCTTTCCCTAAAACAGACTTGAGATTACTTCCTGCTTTGTGAGAGCTTAACGTACACATACTCCATTTTTTATGAACTACAGACTATTCCCAGCTATCCTTGAACTTTCTGTTTCAGTATTCTCTATTACCAAGCTCCCTGGAGCTAACACACAGCCTTGGTCAACAGTCCTATTAGCACTGGTATCTGGCCAAGGAAGGAAGGAAACATCTTCCTTGACAAAGTGAGATTCCAGAAATGTTTTGTATATTTCTCTCAAATTGACATATCAGCTTCCAAAATGCCTGAGGTTTCTAGGACTAACAGATGGTCTCTTTGGCTTCCATGAATTATTATAGTTCTACAGTGTTTCTCTGAGGATTTCCTAGGAACTAGGAAGAGTGCTTTAGTCTAGGTCTTCTTTGCACCAAGTCTCAAAAGTTAGAATTCTGGTGTTGATCCAAGTGAAACTATATCTCTGTATAAAGAGATATCTTCAAGACTGAAACAATACCGCATGGATAATTTCACTTTAGCTGTTAAATGGAAATACTTAAAATGATTCACAGCCTTCAGAACTGTTTGGTATTTCTACCTTTTTAATATACTGGAATTCTCAAATTCTCTTACAATGGCCTGGATTCTGTTGACATTTTGAAGGGCTGCAGTGGCATACTAATCATTACAGACAGCTTTCTGCATGAAACATGGAACATGTACTTAACTCAGCGTCACTCAAGGAATGCTTAAATTAACAAATATATAATGAGTATTTAACATCTGTTCAAAAGCATGACACTTTCTCATTAGGACACATTCTCATGGTAATACTACTCAAACGTTTGTAGGTCCACAGAGAATAAAGGTTTTCATACTTTAAATTTCAGTTCGGTGTTATGTATCTGACAACTAAAATCATTTGTAAGTATAATAAAAAAAATTACCTGGAAAGGGGAAAAGATTAAACTTAGATTTGACCGTAGTTTTCCTTTACTATTCAATTAGCAGATTTTTTTTTAAAGTGGTATTTTGGTGAATGGTTAGTTTTATAGTTTTAGATCATACTCTGCCCCATTGGATGGATAAACAAGGCTCATCTCACTACATTTCTATCTTTCTAACACTAACAAGGAAATCATCTCACAGGGATTCACTACCCAATACGGTTCTATTCCTACTTGTATGCTTTGCCATTCAGTGAAAGCTCTAAATGGCTCACTTAGTGAGCTGATCACATGAAAGGCTGAAATGCATACATTAATGAATCTTTGTACTGCCTGAGGTCTGCTTAAAGTTACCTGATTTTAGAATCAATGATAGAATAAATCTTAAGGGAAAGGCCAATATATTTAAATTTTATGCATATTATCTATTTGAGCAATGTATTCTAGCACTGGTTTTTGGTATAATACCTTATTACTGCTAAGAATCAAAGGATTTCAAAAATATTTACACTTTAGGATAGAATAACTGTAGCTCATTTACTAAAATAACATTTAATATGAGCAGTTGTGTGTAATGCTTATAAAGCCATGAGTGAAAAGTTACTTAGCTTTTAACTAGAAATGTTATATACAAACTATAATATAAAACAATTTTTTCCTTTAAGTAATAGAAATAGCACCAAAATAAATTAGTAGTTAAAAAATTTAATCTTGAGGGAAAAGTGTTTTTTTTAAAAAAGTGAGAAATTCCCCTTGTAGATATATTTGTAGTGAGAATGTCTCATTTACAAAATAGCTAATATTTAACATAGCAATAAAAATTTCAAAATTAAGTTAAAAGATATAAATTTATAGTACTTATGCTAAATCAAAGTATTATTGGTTTTTTAAGAGAAAAGTTACCTTTTTGATCTAATAAAAATAAAAATGCATTAAATTGTTTTTCCATGTATATGTACCAACTCCCCATGATGAATGTAATTATTATGTATTGCATACATGTACTAACAAAAATAACAATTAAAAACTGTTTTCCTAAATGGCGTTTTTAAGAATGAATGAAAATAATTCTCTTGATTGGCCCACTGGAAATCTAAATACTGTTCTTTCTACACAAGTAACTAAATTTCACAGCTGCTCATGGGAGATTGGATGGAGGTGAGTGAATGGAGAAAGGGAAAGGGAATGAATGATTGTCAGGTCTTTTGCATTCTTCAAGCTGGCTCATTTGGAGGAGAGATTTCCAAATGTATCTTTGGAAAGTGGGAAAATAATAACTTTTCCCATTGACCTATATTTTCTTTTATTTTATGGATTGTGTAAAATGAATTGAAAGTTTTTCTAATTCTATTTGATTCACTTTTCAAGTCCCTTTGATGTTGGGTTATGTTTCTGTTTTCAAGTTTACTAGGTTTCTAACAGCATATTAACATAAAGTAGAGCTTCAACAATTTAATACAAAGAAGTAATGAACTAAGAAGTTTATATGTCTCATCTTTTCTCAATCTGAGCAGTCCAGATCACTAGTAGATACCTATGTTCTGTGCTCATTCAGAATCCCTTCCAAGCACTGGTCCATCATCCAACCCATTGATACCCCATCCCCAAGAACAATGTCAACATGTGTGTGTTAAAATCAGGCTGCAGCCCATCTGGGTTCCAACCAAGTATGCAGGGGCAATAGAAGGCAGCACCACACCATTTTTTCTCACATTCTATCTTAGAGAACCTGTTTATGGCCATACCTGATAGCAAAGGAAACTGTTAAATGTAGTCAAGATAGGCCATCATTTCCCTATAATTCTGCAATATAGAGTAGATGAGAATTGATGTTATGGATAACTAGCCATCTCAGTCACAACATGAAACATGAAGATTTCACATTAGGTTCCTAATCCACCTAACATCAAAGTATTGGCTAGTCTGACTGCCACAATTATTACTTCTGTTTTTTACTTATACTGCAATGTTTTCCCTGCATTTGTGATTTTCGATTTGAGCCCATGTTCTTGTTTTATGGGAATACATGGTTCACATCCTACTGGAGAATAATTTTGGAGGCATATTTGAGGCCTATGTTGAAGTTAAATTCTTTCAAAGAGGAAACATATTTGTTTTTGCCTAGCAGCCCTAACCAAGTTTTAACTAAATTATTTGTTTAGGTTGTGGTTGGGCCTCAAAGGCAAATTTTCTTCCCAAACAGTGCATCCAATTCCATCTCTTACCACTCTGAAATTATAGACCCTTTGGGTCACGCTTTGAGGGGATCCTGGGTTTATCTGTAGGTCACATCACATGATGAAGCTGACAGAGTGGACACAAGGAATTGGCAGAGACCCCCACATATCTCAATGCACACTTACCTTCTACGTTCCTATTACTTAATTCCCAATCTGTAAGGCTTCCTTGCTTTTGCACGAGTTTTGCAAAATATTTAATAATTCAGCAGTGAAACCATGGTTTGTGGGAAAATTTGTTCCATTCATAGTCCAATGAACTTGAATATCAAAACAATGAGAGAAAGAGAGAAAGAACTGGTTGTGATCATGTGATGTTTGGCATGTGTTATGGTTTGTGTTTAAATGTCCCCCCAATGCCTCATGTGGTCATGGAGGGGCAGGCCTTTCAAAGGCAGCTGAGTCTAGTATTTGTGATTGGTTCATTGTCTAGTGCTGGGACTAGCAGTGTGAGTGCTGCACGCACCCAGGGGCAGATATCCAGCATACAATAGAAGGGAGGGAAAGAGGTGTGCCTTTCCCTTTTTACCCTTTTTCCCTCTTGTTGCTTGTGGCAGCCATGATGTTGCCCCTTAGCCCCACCACCCTGCCTTGGAACCAGCTGAGCATGACTGAAACCTCCAAAAACCGTAAGCTAAATAAACCTTTCCTTCCTTTATTTTGGGCATCAGGTATTTTGTCTCAGCAATGAGAGAAAAGTAATTAAGACAGCATGATACAGTACTTCTATTGCAAAACATCACTCAAGTTAAAATTTCTTAGAAATGCTTCATCATCTTTTGGGATACTTTGCAGACCAAGTTACTCATAATCCAAAGTTTACTGTATTTTCATTTTCTTCTTGGGAAGATTGGATTTCTGTTTCCAAATACCATTTTATGTGACAATCACAAAAATACTTTAAGAGAGCACATCAAAAGAATAAGAGAAAATCACAAATCTAGAGTTTCAGACCTGAGTCTTATTATGTGTTATACCCTGAGTCATACCCTGAACTCTGATTTCTTTATCTATAAAATGGAACAGAATAGCCATCTCACCCATATCAGTGAGTTATGATAATGATCAATTAACAGGGTTTAGCAAATTCTCAAAAATATTGCTAGTTGGAATTAAAACTAAGAAGAACCTCACAAGGTCTAGGCCTACTAAAATGCGATGATTTAAAAGCCCTCCTGATCCCCTCGCCCCTGCTGAGTCGGCTCTCTAGTTACTGGTTTCACCTGTGAACAGTTCACTGCCACTGCTGACTTCACCAAATATCTTCTCTGTGCTTCCATCTGCGTTTTATGTGAACTCTGGAGTGATTATTTGCTAATATCAACAGTGGTGCACAGTCTAGGAACATTTACTGCTCCCTTGCTTGGTGTAATGTTTCTGACTTAGTACCATAATATTATTAATAGTCACAGGGTACAATAAAAGAAAATTAAGTGTTTATTTTGTTTAGGCTTTTGCCACTTTACCTACAGCCTTTTTCCATTACATTTGCACATAAATGAGCATAGGCCACATTTTTTAGATGCAAATCAGGTTTTAATTTTGCTAATCATATAGTTTCCTTTCTGGTAGTCTTCCAGGCTGGTTCCAGAGTTAGTCCACATGAATGTATATTATAACAAATGAAGAAATGGACATGTGGTAGATGTTTGCCCTTTTGTGATTCACTAATAATTGTTTTGCAGAACAACTATATTTTAAAATCCAATGTTATTCCAAACATTCCCAGAGCATTTCTGTTAAATTTCAGACTGAAGTCTACTGTTCAATCCCAGGTAATTTTCTAATAAATCTTAGGAACAATTGCCAGAGAATATGTAATCAAAGGCATAAGAATCTCTTCAAATTAAATATATGGGGACAAAAACATTCAAGGGTCCTCATTTCTCAGCATGAGACAGTAAGTGGGCATCCAAGGTCAACACAACGAGTTTATTCAAGTTTTCTGCTCTCTCCACCACCTCCTAGGCAATGTCCTTCTAAATGAAGTGTTTGCTCTGTCTTGAATAGACAAATTAATATTTTACATGGCAAGAACTCCTTTATTCCTTGGTGGGATATTTCTAACCTGATTTACGGGATGATGTTTAAATGTTTAAAAGCTTTTGTGAGGCAGGTTTTCAATCGATTAAAGAATTTAGTTTCCTTTGAGGTTCTTGCATCAGATATTATCTCAGAAGGCTTACTTCCAAAGATTTATAATCCAATCTCTTCCTCATGTTACCCATATATTTCTGTGAACATCCCTTTGGACCAAACTTAGGGATTTCAGCCCAGCATCAACATGTGGAGTGACTACAAATAGCACAGTGAGCCTGCATTTTCCAACTCTCCATCACTGGACTCCTGGTCCTACAAGACTTCAGCCTGCTCAATTGTCAGTGTATATGATGCCTCTGGGCTTTCAAAAAATAACTCAGAGGCTCAACACACAGATTATTCTGAGCAAGAAGGCAGACAGTATTCCAAGAAAATCTATATAAAATGAGCTAATGTTAAATCCAAGGTATATAACTTGGAAAAACGTGAATTAACTTCTCCATGATATGGTACTTTACATTTTAAAATGCCCCTTTCCTCACTATTCCATTTCATTTTACTGCCTGTTTTTGAGTAGGCAGTATGATGCTGAGGGAAGTCACAGAGATGCAAAGGGACTGAGGTTGCAAGGTTTTCTTTCTTCACCAGGCTACATGAAACACCAGGCAAAGCCAAGACCAAACTCTGTGTCCTTCCCTGTAGACCTCAGTGCATCTGCAGGAAATCCTTCACAGCATCTTCCAGTCGCACTTCAGCATTTCAACCCAGCCTTGCGTCATCCCCTTGGTTCTGAAATCCTACCAATACCAGGCTGGTAGACCCCAATTGTGCTACCTCTTCCTACAAAAGCTACCAAGATCAACATACCACAAGGTGTTTTTGAGGACTCTCTGATAAGACCTTCAGTACTTCCAGTTTTATCTAAAAATCCAATTGCAAAAAAAATGTATTAACTCCCTTCTAATACTTTGTGTTAGTATTTCATTTTTTATGCCTTGTTTTCAACACAAGGTGATTTTCATTGAAGTGTTGTTCTTTCAGGTTTTAGTGTATCTTTCCCTCTTTTATAAAGTACTCAAAATATTACAGAGTAGTTCCATTGACTAAAGTTTCTCCAAAACTTTGTGTTCTCTGTAGCCAGCTTTGATCTTGGAAAGGACGAGATAATAAAAATACTTTGAAAAATAGCCCTGTCCAGTTAACCAGCATTAAGTCTTCTAGCCCTCACCAACCCCCACCTTCACCTCACACTCAGGGCACACTTTCCTACACCAATCATACTTCCTGTGTCCTGGTTTTGTCAGGGCATCAGGAGAGCTCTTTTCTTATCCACTGGTGAACTTCTACTCATGCTTGTGGCCTCAGTGTATAAATGCCACCCTGACCTTTACCTGGCTGCTTTACATGTGTGTTTCTGTGCCTACCTGACACTCCACTAGAATGAACCTCCCTGTGTAACCCTTGGCTTGCATGTCTGTCTCCACACCATGCTATAAGCCCCTTGAGGTGGAAATGTTCATCTTTACTCCCAGGACCTCATATGGAAACTAGGTTGAAAATTGTTCATCAAATGTTTTTTGAATGAATGAATAAAATAAATGAATATGTAAATAAATTAGTAAGGAGGACAAATCTGAGACATGAGAAGAATGAGAAGAGAATGTGAAAACTTGAGTGTCCCTGTATCATTGCCTTGGCTCTGTCAGGACTCAGGCTTTAGTTTTAGAACATACCATGCTCTAAATTCAGGTTCTATCACTTACCAGTGTGGAATGGGGTTGTCTATGAGTCTCAATGTGTCCACTTATGAAATGATGCTAATTAGTTAAGTCAGAAGATTACACTATTAATATTTATAAATACTCAAAATAGTACCTGGCATACAGAAAGCAAGCTAACACTGCTTCCATTGTTGCACACTCGTCATTATCCTCATCATAATCATCAAACATCCTATAGAAAAGTGCATCTGCAGCAAATCCTTCACAGCTCTAATTTTTTTCAAAGATTAAAAATCCTCTCAAACTGCATGTATAATTCATCCATGTGCCAACTCCTCTGTGAACCTGCTAATCTATAATCACAGCCTGACCTAAAAAGTCATTCTATTCCTACTAAGTAAGTAGCTCACATGTACATCCTGCTAAGTAAGTAGCTCACTGTACTCATATTTGAATTTATTATAACTTAAAATTAATAATGTATGTACAACCAGCAATGTGTCTTTGAGAAAAAGAGAGAAGCTGGAGCCCATTCTAGGAAAGAGAGAATGACACTTCTCTCTAGTATTCCAATTGTTGCAAATGTGGTTTGCCTTTCAAAGGAGCCTACCAGAGCCTTTATCAGATTCTGCCATCGAGGACAAGCAAGTACTTGGAGGGAGAAAGGGGAACGCAAGCAGGCAGGATACATCTCCAGATATGCCTGCTCGGGGGTAAACACTTCAGACTCCTTTGCTGACATCCTGACATGGTTTCACCTGGACCACTGATGCTTCAGTTGTACCATTAATATGACTTCCTCAATTTCTACACCATATACTATGTTCCTCTTATTTCAACCTATTTGTTAAGGTATTACTGATTAAATTCTCCACCTCCCTTAGCCACGTCCCCCTGCTTAGTGCTCTCCACATCCTTCATCTCATCAGGGCTCCCTCAACAGTACCCCAACAAAGACATAAGCCTTCCCTACCTCAGCCTACAAAATCTCACACTTTCAAGACTGATAGTTATACTTTAGTTTGAAATGCTTGTAGGTAACAAACTTTTATTTATTCTTTCCTCTGTATTTCATTATAGTTTTCATGATGCAGAGATTTCATTGAGTAAGCTTCTGCAATTATAGAACAGCATAAAAGAAAATTCTGAAAGCAAAGATAAAATCACCCACAATTTCATCAACTTACTTCATTCTTCTACCATTTTAATGCACCAAACCACCCTTTTTTCTATGAAGTTTTGTGGATTTGTAACTATATAACACATAAAATGTTGTACACTCTAAAATTCTGCTACTTTTCGAGTAATTATAAATATTACTTTCCATATTGTAATATACGATTTATAACTATCATTTCTATTTTTGCTTAATTTTCCTTTAGATTTCTTATAAATTATATTTGACATTTATATACTTTTTTATTTTTCTCATTCAAATCATTTTGAGATGCAGATCTTTGTGCAATGTCTTTGGTACTTTCCTTATTTTGTAAGCAATGATTATTTCCTCACTGTCTGTTTTATAGTTTTCCCTTTACCTCTTAAACCTTTAGAGTTTAGTGTTCTCTTGGGTCTCAATTATAATTAATCCTCTTTCTATACCCCTCCTCTAGGAAGACTATTCTACAATCAAGGTTTTACTTCCTGAAATTTTCTCCAGGGCCCCAAACCCAAATCTATTAACACAGCAAAAGTGTGCTATGCAACTCCATAGATTTCTCAACTATTTTCCCAAACACTGAACCCTAACCTCTCCTAGAAACTGCTTTACTGCTTTACATGCTCACGTAATGGCAATCGCCCACCTCCACCTACCCAATGGTCTTGAGTGATGGCAAACCTTTTAGAGCTTTCAGTGATACAAACAGCCCATGCACCATAGGTTCAATCACTGGTCTAGGTCATCAATTACTATAGGAATCTTCTCTCTCTCCTCCATATTCAGTAAGTATCAGGTGCCCCTTAGTGCTACCTTAGAAATCTCATTCACATATTGGTTTGCTTCTCTTCACATGGCCACAGCCTTGATACAGACCTTATCGTTTTATTTAAATAATTGTCTGCTAACTGCTTTCCATGTAAACTATTTCTGATCACTGTAATTAGTCTGATTTTCTCTTAAAAAAAACTTCCATAATTAAAATATGTTAGTAGTTTGCTATTGTTTGCAGCAAGAGTTTTGAAACTTCAGCACTTATCAGAATCAGCTGGAAGACTTGTTAAATTTCTGAGTTTTCCCTCCCCCGTCATTTCTTTTACAGTAGGTCTAGAGTGAAACCAGAAAATTTGCATTCCTAATATGTTTCCAGGGAATACTAATATTTCTAGCCTTTAGACCACATCACTGGTCTATAAGACAATACTTAAGTTTCCAATCATGCATATTTTGAAATCTGGGCTCAGTTTATCCTTCCAGTCTCACTTGGCAAAACTTACCCAGTGAAGATTACTCTTCTGCTATAAAATTATCAACTATGAGTAATCCTTGTCTGTTTTCAGAATTTTCCCTCATTGTATATGCTGTAACTTCTACCTCAACAGTTTCATGTTGTTTTCTTTTTTCTATGGGCAAACAGCTACTAAAAAGTTGCAAACTCGAATATGTATGTAGGCCAAGTTGGTTGTAAAAAATGCATACAGCGAGAAGATGACAGCATAAAAATAGTTCTATGTAAAGTACTATATGACCTAGCAATCCCATTCTTGGGTATATTTCCAAAGGAAATGAAAGCAAAATGCTGAAGGGATATGCATATTCCTGTGTTCACTGCAGCATTATTCATTATAGCCAAGGTATGAGATCAACCTAAATGTTCACTGATGAATAAGTGAATAAGGAAAATATGGTTTACATACACAGAATATGATTTAGTCTTAAAAATGAAGGCAATCCTGTTATTTGTGACATCATGAAATAACCTGGAGGACAGTATGTTAAGTGAAATAAACCAGGAACATCAAGGCAAACGCTGCATCATCTATTCCTGTGGTGAATCTAAAAAACTCAAATTCATAGAAACAAAGAGTAAAATTGTAGTTACCTGACTTGGAACTGGTGGAAATGGGAGATGAAGGCTGTAAAAACGTTGCTCAAAGGACACAGAATATCAGTTACACAGGAGTAATAAGCACAAAAGATCTATTATGCAACATGGCAAATACCAGTAATGACAACGTATTACATACTTGAAAATTGCTAAAGAATAGATTTTACGTAAAATAATACATATATGTTAATTACCATGACTTGCTAATCCATAATGTGTACATATAAAAATAACTATCAAGATCATAAATACATATAATTATTTGTTGATTTTAAAAAGTAAATACATAATTAGCAATTCTTAATAAAGAAGTAATATTTACCTCACTCTTATCAACTGTTCCCCAAAGTTACTATCAAGTCTTCAGATTTTTTTTTCAAAGGAACTCAGAATTGTAGCTTTCTAAGCAAAACCTTTGGATGCTTAGATACTGGCTGTGGATATAAAAGATTTTTGTTTGTTTGTTTGTTTTTTAAAGAATACAACCAAACAAAACAAAACAGAGTAAAGTCAATCAAAACAAAGCAATGAACATGGAACATGACTTTGAAAAAGTGTAAAAAAAAAAAAAAAAAAAAAAAAAAAAAAAAAAAAAAAAAAAAAAAAAAAAAAAAAAAATAAAAAAAAAAAACAAAAAAAAAAAAAAAAAAAAAAAAAAAAAAAAAAAAAAAAAAAAAA
>RJWT010032981.1:0-14001 GCA_004365215.1 Cuniculus paca | reverse complement strand
TTGAAGAAAGCAAGAGACACTAGGGTAACCATTGTTAATCTCCTGTTGTTATGTTTTGAAAACCTGTATAGCTTGCAGTGTCCTGCTTTGAAATGCTATATTATGTTTGACTCTATTCTGTTTTCTTTTGCTTTTTTCATTCTGTTTTGTTTTGTTTTGTCCTATTTTCTTTAAAATAAAATAAAAAAATAAAAAAAATAAAAAAAGAAATTTGTGTATTTATCATAAAAATTTTCAATGAAAATTACATCTCTAATGAAAGGTTTTCTCCAAATGTTATCACATACTGAATGACACTAAATAAAATGATTTGTATCATTTTCATACTCAAACTAGGACCAAGTATTTTATTTAATCCTACCCATTCAAATATGAAATAATTTATGGTTACAATTACCCCACATCAAATATACAATATATGAATGATATGAAATGAAAGTCTGTATCTTAAAACAATTACCTTTGATAATAAAAAAAATGGTGAGCCATAATACAGTTTCTCGACTCTGAATAATAAACAGTTACACTAGCAAAATATTTTTAAGATGCAAAAAGGGCCAAGAAGAGGAAAATTGATGAACAAAGCAGAAAATAATTTAAAAACAGAATCAAATGCAAAGTGGAAGTAGACTTTTTTGAATGCAAAAGAATAAAGAGTTGAAGCGGGGAAGAATGTGAGGGGAAAGAGACAGAAAAAGAATTATGACGTGTTACATTTATGAAGAAACTTCCCACAGTAAATCTAATTGTTATATACTGCAAACATGTACTAATAAAAACACATAATAAAGAGAAATTTAAGAAAAACAGTTACTGAATTAAATGTGAAAAAAATGAAATATGTTGAGTGATGTTTTCAACATTGCTATCAAATAATTAGAAAAGATACACAAGAAGCACAAGGCTAATGACTCAAAAATTCAAGGAATCATTCAGGAGATATATCTCAATAAAGCTATGCTGTTGTTTGCCAATGAGTTCAAAGCTTCCATCTGTTGTCTGAACATACTTCCTAATTAGGACTTCTTTTAACCCTGTAAAAATTTAATACTTTTTAAAAATGAAGAAATGTCTAGTACTTTTCAATTAATATCAAGATTACTATATTTTTTCCCTTTCCTGTCTTTTCTTTAATGTTTGTCGTTCAAAATTATACATCTTTTTTGGCAATCTGTCATCTTCTCAGGGAAGATAATCTTTCTTCCTACTTCTTGGTTCCAATGATTATTATCTAAAAATAATATTAAGATTTTTATAAAGTCAAGCCAATTACAGAGTTATTTTCCTTTAACCTTTACAATTGTCTAAATATGTTCAATATAATTATAGCTAAGAGGAATATTCATAATGTCAAACTTTTCATATATCTGGGGCTTCAGTTTTTTAAAATAACTTGTGAAATGTCATTTAAAATGTGTGCCATGTATTATTTACAGTAACATGCACACATTTGAGATTGTACTTTCTTATTTTAAATGTCCAATAAATAGGTAAAGCAGAGTTAAAATAAAAACAACGTTTTATTTCAAAATTTTCAGTGGCTACAAAATGAAAGATGTTTATGTTCAAAACTGTGTACTTGTGTTTTTGAACACAGTACTTTAAAAATAGGTGATGACATTTCTAGTAAATTACCTTTCCTGGGCTATCACAGAAGTAATAATTTTTAGCACTACTTTGAATTTTCTCATCCAGGAATAAAAACTACCTTTACCTGTAAATTTTGTGAGAGGGTTTCTAATAAATTGTGATATTGGTATTAATTAAAATGCTACTTATTGATGGCCGCCTGATTCCAAGGTAAACCTGATGATTAGATTCACAAGTACTTCAGATAACACAATATGATTTATATTTTAAATCTCTAATGGCAAGACTGTTACCATTTTTTATTTTGATATTTTTCAAATTGAATGTATTATCTACATTTGCTTACCTAATGTTGAATACTAAATATGAATTATTGACATTCACTAAGACATTTTTTCCTGCCTAGTGAAATGCTAAGCAGTTTATATGCATGGTGGTGATTAATTTTTAATATTCAAAATTCTATATTGTAAAATTTAATGTTCAAATTCTATACTGTAAAATTTAAGAATATATTCTCTCTATGGAAGTGAGTTTGCAATTGGGTGATATCACATTCTTGTTACATATGTTTATCTGATAAATTCCAAAATTCAAATAAGTTCAGCTGACAACCACCATAACTTGAAATTTTTCACTTTGTTTATTTCCAAAATAACAGAATGATTGTTAAATTTTGGTAATAATGAAATAATTACAAATGAAAACATAATAATTGCCAATGAAAATCTCATAATTCTATTTATAGATGATGAGTTTGATAGTAAATATTTTTAATAATATTTATCTTGGTGATTGTAATCATAGAAGAAAATGAAGCATTATTACAGTGAACTAACTTTCGGTGTCCCTTATTATGAGATAATGTAAGTCTTCTTAATACTTGCATTAGAAACAGAGAAAAATAAATTAAAACAAAGTTAAAAGTAAATAGCTGTATGTAAGATAAAGGAAACTTAAAAAACGTAGAGGGCGGGAGGTACTTAGGCTCATTATTTGATACTTGAGTATTTAAGCAGAGGCCTGAATGAAATGAAGACACAAAGCCTGTGGATATTCAGGGTGAGCATTGCAGGCACAGGGTAACCACCATGTAGGAAAAGAGGATATTTGTGCTATGCTTGAGGAATCACACAAAAAGTATAAGATAGTACCCATCAAATAGAGGGGAATGGGCAGGAAATAAGTTCACAAGAGGTGGCTGGAAAAAAGAGTACAGGAAAGTCAAAACATCCCAAGGAGAGCACATTCCTTGCTGAACAAATTATCCAAGGAGTTTTTGGAAAGAATTGAGAAAGGAGTGACATAATCTATCACATTTAATAATATGATATTTTGCCTACTGCATGAATCATCTAATTAGGGAAACAAAATAGCAGATGAACTATTTTTTTTAAAGGGAGTTTGAGTGAAAGATGTGGCTGGCTTTGGGTAGTGTAAAGTACTTGGTTTCTCCATATATATGATAGAGAGACCTGTACCTGGAGACAAATAGAATGAGATATGCAGAAGAAAGAAATGGATAGTGAATGATTTCAAGATTTGAGCCTGAGAAAGTGGGAAAATTGAATTCAGCACCAATTTTCAAGTTTTAAAAACAGAGTCTTACTAGGTAGCCCAGAATGGCCTTGAACTCAACAGTTATCCTCCTGTCTCAGCCTTGGAGAGCTCAGATTATAGGCATGCATTACCATACACAGCAAATTTCAAAGCTTACACCAAAATCCAGCGTTACTGACCTGAAAAACCAAAGAGTTTGATATATTTACTTTCAATGAAAAGAAAGAAAAAGTCTATGAAGACTAAGACTCTAATAGATCAGAGTAGCTGTCACCATGGAAAAATGTTAAATCTTACATTAATAAGGTTTAACTTTTCAATTTCATTTTTGTGCTTTCAAAATTAGCATAGATTGCATATACTTATATGATAATATACACATATATATCATAATGTAGAATGAATAAATCAAACTCACATTTCTATCATTTCACATACTTACCACAATGTGTTGAAAACATTTTAAATATAACAATTTTCAACTATGCAACACATTTTTGTTAATACACATCAACTTTCTGTATAATAATTCCCTGAACATTTTCCTCCCATGTAATTGAAACTTTTTACATTTTGGCTAATAACTTCTCATTTCCCCTTCCCCCTCCAGCCTGTGGTAACTACTAGTCTATTTTCTGTGTCATTGATGTTGACTTTTGTTGTCTTCACATATAACTGACATCATGCAGTATCTTTCAGTCTTATTTCTCTTAGCATAGTGTTCTACAGTTCCATTCATGTTTTCACAAATGACAGAATTCCCTCATTTTTTAAGACTGAAAGTTTTATACTGCATATGTACACTACTTTGACTTTATTCATTGACCATGAACATTTAGGTTGATTCCAGATGTTGCTCATTATTAACAGTGCTACAATAAGTGTGAGAGTACAGATATCTCTTCAACATATTTATTTCATTTCCTCTGCATGCATGCATAGGAATGAGATGGATGAACATGGAAGTTCTATTTTTAATATTATAAGAAATCTCTATACTTCTCTCCATACCTTCTATACTAATTTTCACTCTTACAGTGTACAAGAGTTCTGTTTTCTCCAGGTTGAGGTCAACATTTATTATCTTTTATCTTTCTAATAGATATAACCTGATATCCGATTGTGGTTTTAATTGGCATTTCTCTATTAATAAATAATGCTGAACATTTTTTATATGATTATTGACAGGAAGCATGACTTCTGTGGAGAAATATGTAGGGAGCTTCTTTATTTTTTGAATTTCATTATTTGTTTTCTTCATATGCACTGTTAGACTCCCTTATATGTTTTGAATATCAACCCTTATCCATTGTTTGATTTGAAAATATTTTCTCTCATCTTATAGACTACCTCTAAACTCCATTAATTGTCCCCTTTGGAATACAGAAGCTTTTAAATTTCAGTAGTACCACTTATATATTTTTGTTTTTATTACTTGCATTGTTGAGTTCATATTCAAAATTCTCAAAATTAATACCAATTTCTTTCTCAGTGATTTTGTTGTTTGTGTACAGGAATGCTATTGATTTTAGAGTGTTGACTTTGTATCTAACTATGCTACTGAATTTGGTTATTAAATCTAGAAGTCTTTTGGTGGAGTTTTTGGGGTCTTCTTTGTAGAGTATCATATCATGTGGAATAATGATAATTTCACTTCTTTCTTTCTAATCTTATTCCTTTTATTTTTCTCTATTGTCTATTGCACTGCCTGAAGTTTTCAGGACTATACTGAATAGGAGTGGTAATAGTGGACATGCTTCTCTTGTAACTAATTTCCGAATGAAAGCTTGTAGTTTTTGGCCATTTAGTATGATGTTCATAGCAGGTTTGCCATAGATTTTTTTTTTTCAGATTGAGGTAAAGACTACCTATTGTGATTTTCCGTAGTGTTTTTAGTCATCAATGTGTGTTGGCCTTTGTTGAAAGCTTTTCCTGCATCTATTGAGATGACCATGTAATTTTTGTCTGTGATTCTGTTGATAAGGTGTATTAAACTTATAGATTTGTGTATGTTGAACCATTCCTGTCCTTTACAATAGCATTCAAAAAAATGAAATAATTAGGAATCAATATAACAAAAGTTGTAAAATATCTATACATCAAACATTACAGAACTCTGAAAAAGGAGATTGAAGAAGAGATCAGAAAGTGCAAAGATATCCCTTGCTCACTGAGAGGAAGAATGATCACTGTACTTCCAAAGTTGTTATACATATTTAAAGCAATCCCAATCAAAATACCATTAGGATATCTCAAAGAACTAGAGAAAATACTCCTAAAATTCTTTTGGAAATAGAACAGACCTGAAATAGCAAAAGCAATTCCGGGCAACAAAGGCAAGGGAGGAGGCATTATAATCCCTGACTTGAGATTATAATACAAAGCTATTGTGATAAAATCAGAATGATACTGTTAAAAAACAGACCTGAGGACCAGTGGAACAGAATGAAAGATGTAGACATAACTACAAACATACTCAGGCACCTTAACTTTGACAAAGGGGCCAAATACATTCAATGGAAGAAAGATAGCCTCTTTAATAAATGATGCTGGAAAAACTGGCTCTCTACATGCTGACGACTAAAATTAGACCCATGTTTATCACCATGGACTAAACTAAAGTCAAAATGGATCAAAGATATAAATATTAAAACAGAAACACTAAATCTACTGGGAGAGAAACTATGCAGAAATCTTGAAGACAAAGGTGTAGGCAGAAAGTTCATGAAAAAAATACAAACTGCACAGTGACTCTTTCAAAGAATCAACAACCAGGACCTCATTTTATTTAAAAAAGAAAAAACCCTTTTGCACAACAAAAAAAAACGAATGAAAAGACAAAAGGTAGAGTGGGAAAAATTTAGCCAATTGTCCCTCAGACAAAGGAGTTATATCTAGAATGTATAAAGAATTGAAAAAATCACACTGATCAAATTTAAAGGTCTAATTCAAAAATGGGCATCTGAGATGAATATACATTCCTTAGATGAGGAAATACAAGTGGCAAATACATGAAAAAAAAAGTTTATCATTGGTCATTTGAAAGATGCAAATTAAAACAACACTAGGATTTCATCTCACTCTAGAAAGATTGCTATCATCAAGATATCAACCAATAACAGATGACAGAGTGACTGTGGGAAAAAAGGACCCCTTTCTCCCTGTTGGTGGGAGTACAAACTGGTATGACTACTGTGGAAATCAGTATAGAGATTCCTCAAAAAGCTAAGATTATTTACCTTCTGAATATCTTTCCAGAAGTATTAAAAATATTATACCACAGTGATATGTGCACCCATGTTTATCGCAGTACAATTTTTAATAGTTAAAGCCTGGAAGCAACCTAAATGCCCATAAACTGAGGAATGGACAAAAAAGATGTGATATTTTTATACAATGGAGTACTACTCAGCCATAAAAAAGAATAAATTTGAAGCATTTATAGGTAAATGGAGGCAATTTAAGTTCATACTTGTAAGTGTAATAACTCATACTCACATGTGTAAATATCATGCAGTCTCCCTGGTTTGAGAAACTGAAAGGCATTCAAAATGTATAATAGATATTATGAAATGAGAAGAATTTTTTTCTTTTTGTAAATTTTTTTCAATTTTTATTTTAGAGAGAATAAAACCAAGCAAAATCAAACAGAACAAAGCCAATCAACATAAGACAGTGTAAGTAACACAGAATTTCAAAGCAAGATAATAGGAAATCAACAATGGTTACAATAATGTCTCTTGTTGTCTTCAAAATAGTTGTCCATACCTTCAGACATAGTAAAATCAAACAAAACAGAAACAGAATAGAACCAATAAAAACAAAAGACTGAGTGTAATACAGGACTTCAAAACAATATAATAGTAAATCCAAAATGAATACCACAGTGCAGCTTGTTATCTTTGAAATAGCTGCCCATGCTATCAGATGCAACAAAATCAAAGGACATAAAACAGAATAAAACCCAACCAAACAAAATAGTGAGAATGATATAGGATTTTAAAACAAGAAAATAGAGAATTAGCATATGCAAATTATCACATGCAAATATCATCTGAAAACTATTGAAAGGAATTAACAATGGCCATCACCTTCAGAAGGAGATCCTCCATATATGCTACATTGCAGGTTATTATCCTCTGAATAGATAATCAGACTACCAGCTTTAGGCCTGCAAAGTCATTGAAACACTAAACACTACAAACATTGAGTTGTATTTTATCTCATTAGCTGTCACCACAGCCTGTGTTTCTCCAGATCAGCTAGGGAGAGGAGTTGGCTCTTTTGGTCTCCCTACCCAGTGCCAGAAGGGGCTGGCATTTGGCTCTCCCCCAGCTAGTCTGCACATGGCGCCAACACACAAGAGGTTCAAGCTTCTTGCTGACTTCTTGTTCTCCTCAAAATGGGAAGAAATTGTTAAAAATGAAAAAGTAATTCGGATGGGGAACATGGGAAAAAAAAGGAAAAGAAAAGGGAGAAAAAAAGGCAAGTTAGTCATATTATTATTGCCTCTTACTTCACCAAAAAGAAAAGTTTGTGATAATATTGATTGGAGAATTTTTAATGCCCGTGTCTTGTATTCTGAGTAACTATTTTAAAGATAATAATATGCAATGTATTAACTATTGTTATTTTCCTATCATCTTGTTATGAAACCTTATCTTTTTTCCATAAAATAAAAAACATAAAACAAACACACTGATCTAAACAAAACAAGCCAAAAAAATAAGCAAACAAATCCCTACATCAAAATGCTGATATACAGTGCTTTCTTCTAGCAGATGTAGACTTTCAGGATTTATAATCATGCTTTTAAATAGTTTTCAGATGATATTCACATATGCTGAATTTGTGTATGGTCTATTGTCTTTTTTTTAAGTACAGTTTTAAAACAGTATTTATTAAAGACATTATCATTTCCTATTATTTGTTCTTGGCACATTTGTCAAAGAAGAGTTGGCCATAGTTTTTAATAATTAGGATTCTCTATTCTTCTCCACTGGTCTACATATATCTTGTGTTCCATGTCAATACAATACTGTTTTGATTAATATACCTTTGTATTTATTTTCAATCAAGTTTTGTAATGTCTTTAGCTTTGCTTGTTTTTCCAAAGAAGTGAATTTGTCTCTGACAGCAATATATATAGTATCATATATCATAAGATATATTTATATAAATACATTCTATATAATTTATAACATATATCACATCATACATCATACAAATAACTATGAAGACTGTTTATCAAAGAAGTATTAGAAAATATAATAAATCATTAAAGTGGTAGGATGCACAATCAAAAACAACAAAAATCGGTAGTACTTGTATACACTGATAACCAACTATCTGAAAAAGAAATGAAGAAAACAATTTCATTTACAAAAACTACCAAAAGAATATATTTGTGAGAATAATTTCAGCCAGAGAAGTGAAATACAATCCATGCTACCAATCTGGTCTATAGATTTGACACCATGTTGATAAAAATTCTAGCAATTAATTTTTCCACAGGGGAAAAATACTAAAATACATATGAAACTACTGAAAATGTTAAATAGACAAAGAAATTTTAGAATATACAATGGTGTTACATTTTCATATGTTTTGATTTTTTAATGTAGTAAAAAGGGAGCAAAAAAGATTATTTAAATTTTACTTATTTTTTTATTTTAATTTTAAAGAGGATAGAACCAAGGAAAATGAAACAGAATAACACCAGTCAAAAACAAAACAGTGTAAGGGATACAGGACTTCAAAACATTACAAAATCAACAATTGTTACCATAATGCCTTTTGTTGTCTTTAAAATAGTTACAGACACCTTGGGACATAGTAAAAATTAAACAGAACAAAATAGAATAGAAACAATAAAAATGAAACAATGGATGCAATAAAGGACTTCAAAACAAGAAAATAGTAAATTCAAAATGGCTACCATAATACATTTTTGATATCTTTCAAATAGTTGCTCATGCCATCAGATATAACACAATCAAACACAACAAAAGAGAATAAAACCCAACCCAATAAAACAATGAAAATGATATATGACTTCGAAACAAGACTATAGGGAACCGACAATGGCTACTACCCTCAGAAGGAGATCCCACCTAGATTCCACACTTCATACCACTATCTTCTGAACAGATGATCAGACCACTGGCCCTAGACTGCAAGGTCAGTGAACCACTAAAGCACCACAGGCATCCAATTGCATTTCACCTCCATAGCTATCATCAAAGCCTGTGTTTCTCTAGATCAGTCAGTGGCTTACAGGGGAGGTGGGGAAGGAATTGGTACTTCTAGTTTGCCAGCCCACGAGCCAGAAGGGGCTGGGATCTCACTGTCCCCCTGCTGCCAGTAGCCTGTGCAGGCACTGGCTCACAGAGGAGGTTTGTTGTCTTCCCCTACCCCCTGTAGTCCACGAATGGCACTGACTCATGGGGAAAGGCTTGAGTCTGGCTGTCCCACTCCAGCAGCAGCCTGCACATGGTGCTGGCTCTCAGGCATGGCTTGTTCTCTCCCCCTGCAGTCCATGAATGGCACTGACTCACAGGGAAAGGCTTGGTTGATTAAATGTATTATGTTTGTTTAAATAAAAACATTTATAGCAGTAAAGGATACACTGCAAATTAGAACCCCTCAAAATATTTCCTTTGGCTTCGAACACCCTTATTTATCAGTCTTACCACCCTTTGAGGCAGTACAGGAAGTCCTCTTTCCTGAGTGTCTTTACAAGGTATAATTAAAAATTTGGTAAATACTGCTGCTGATTGCCATCCAATGGGAAAAACAAGATTGGAAAAACATGATGGTGTGTCCACATCCACAGTAATCACTGGATATGGAATCATGAAATGTCTATCTCTTCCCAACATCAAAATGATCATGAAAGATAAATAGTTTCAATTTACTCAGGATATCCAGGTAGTCATGATAGCTCAACTAAAGATACTCATGGAAGAAGATGTCCAGAACAGCTTCAGAAAATGATGAGAACAGTGGGATATGGTATTTGAAGTGAACAGATTGCTGCTTTTTTGACATGTGTAATGATCTCCACATTCATCAAACTCAGATTTGATGTTAATTTTAAACATATCCATAAATATACATTGCTAAAACTTTGTATAATATAATAAATGTGTCACCATTTTTCTTTATTTAAATACAAATATTGCCTCTTAAAAAGCGACGGTTTGCTGCTTTTTTTGGTATGCATAATGATCTGCACATTTGTCTAAATGGTCTAAAATAAGTGAATTTTTCATTCTAATTAAAAGTTATTAATTCTTACTTTTATGTCTTTTGTAAAGGATAAAATTTATATGCCATTACACATGTTTGATGTTTATTCAAAGTAGTATTTTTCTGTTGGTATAAATAAAAATACAGCTGAACTTGAGCCATTGATTCACATGGAATACCATCATGTCTTATCTCAAAGGGCCATTCATGAGATGACAGATAAAAAATCAAAGCTAGCATCCAAAGAAAATTAAAAGAGTCAATTTAAAAATGGGATTATAACTAATTTAAAAACTTCTCCACAGCAAAAGAAACACCAAAGAGAATAAAGAGGCAACTTACAGAATGAGAAAAAAATTGCCAGCTATTCCTCAGACATGGGACTAATAGGCAGAAAATACAAAGAACTATAAACAAGCTAGATTTTTTTTGTACAGAATAAACAGCAAGGGAGACTGAAGTTTGAGTAAAATACCTGATTACTCAGCTATCTTACATTCCTGGGGTATTTCTTTGAGAAAACTGAAGGCATGATACTCATTGCTCCTGATCACATGCAAATTCAAGAATTTAAGATAAAAATATATGACCTGTATTAGACAAAACTTAATTCTTTGCAAATATAGCATATAAATAGATTTTTTAATCTTTCCAATAATATCATCATTTTCTATAATTCTAATACAGGAATAAAAAGTAATAGAGAGATAAATGTTTAAAAAGTTAAATTTCCATTACTTCTTTTTGGGAAAGATAATGCATGTCTTCTGGTTTGTTATTATGAGGAATGAAGAACGAAATACAACCCCATTAAAGATTAATGATTGTAACTAAGAGTGAGAAATATAAAAAGAAAATTTTAGCTTAATCCAAATGATAATGGTTTTTAATTCTAAAAATTTACAGAAGTAGTTCAGAAAATTCTAGTTGCTTTCTTAGACTCTCTTAACAGTTTAATGTTAATGGAAAGATTAAATTTTTACTTACTGCATTGTAGCTTCAATCCAGTCGTGTTCCTCCTGTGCCATGCTGTCTATAGCTGGTGGAATGCCACAATTAATATAACTAATAGCAAACATTAAGTAAGCCTTTACTATGTGCAGGCAATTTACATGTTTAATCTAATTTAATTTAATCACCACTTCAACCCAATTTCAATAGGATTACACTGCTAGTAAACTACAGAAGTGTTGCATCATCTGAGGGACATTAAATCTTTGAGCTGCTTTCCAACAGTATCTCCCATTGTTAGATCATTAGGGTCAGAAAGAGGACAGTGAGTTTTTCAAAGAGGATAGTATGGGTCCTTATGCAAATTGTGCCTGCTTCTTTTACATAATTGGTACATTTTTAAAATTTAATACATTTGAAACTAGGTTAAATTACTCAACAATGGCATTTCAGAGAATATCTTGCCTATTTGTTCAAAATTTGTCCTCAAAAACATGCAGCATGTGCTTTGTAGATGAACAATATAATCTGGGTACAAGTGCAATGCAGTAATGGTTCAAACATACACCTGAAATTTTCTGTAATCATGATGCCAACCAAATACTCACAATTTTATAAGATGTTACTTTCATAATACAAAATTAGTGAAGGCCATATATGTAATGACAATGCTGAAGTCAGTTTACTAGTGGTGCACTCTTCACAAAATGTTGAGGGATCTCCAGAGACAAAGAGAACATCAATCAGAGATTCCTGGAACCAACTAGCAGAACCTCTTTAGGCCTGGCAGAGTATGCATAGCAGACAATCATTTTCAAAGCACAATCAAGTAGAAATGAAATGTGTGTAATCACTGGGATGCATATATTATAGATAAGCTACTAATATTTTGATAGCCTCCTAGATGAAAAGATTTAAGTTACTTCCTCTCGTTGGCCCATTATTATCAGGTACAGGAAGCTAGAAAATGAATGCAGGGAAATTCAAGTGTTGTCCACTGATTAACAATAAGGTATCTCTTTATAGTTGTATTTATTGTTTTGATCTTAATGACAATACATTTTCTAAATATTTTAAGAATCCAAGTTCTACGGACGTAAGAAAGAACAAATTCTCTGACAATACACTTTCAAACTTTATAAACCTATTCAAAAACTTGAAATTAGCAAAAAGTGGAGATAAATGCAAATAGAAAATAATATATAGGCCATAAACTTATTCACACATCTACCAGCAATAGGTTTTCAACAAGGATGAAAATAACACAAATTAGAGAAAATATCTTCAATAAATGATGCTGGCTATATTGAATAAAAAATTGCAAAAGAATACAACTAGAACCTAGCCTTTCAACATATACAAAAGCCAACTGAAGATGGAATACAGATTTAAATATAGAAACTGAAACTCTATAACAATTAGAAAAAAAACACAACGAAAATAATTTATGACATTTGATGGGGCAAGAATTTCTGGGTATGAACCCAAAAGAACAAATGGTAAAATACACAAATATGGTTGCTTCTCAACATTAATAAAAATAATCTGTAAAGTAAAAACTTACATAATTTGAGAAAGTACTTGTAAAATATTCATTTCAAAAAGATTAATATCAAAAATATATAAAGATCTGAAAAAACTCAATAATGAATACAGAAAATTTCAATTTAAAAGGAGCACAAAAATCAAGAGAAACTTAACAAAATAAGACACACAAACTTTCCCAAGGATTTGGAAATATTCTTAACTTTACTAATTTTCAGGAATATAAAAATCAAAATCTCAGTGCAGTAGACATTATTATTGTCAAGAAAGATTTTAAAAATAAGTGCCAGAGAGAATGAACAAAAAAGGAAAGTCTTCCACAGACCTGGGTAGGGATGTAAATTACTATAGTCACCATGGCCCCATAAGCATTCATTCTCCTTGGTTCATTGTAAAGTAAGCAGATAGCAAATACCAGGTCTCATTAATTCTGGGGAAAGAAAAAGATATAGTATCCAATGCTTCAGCTTTTCTGGATGTTGTCAGAAAAACTGACTTCAGGGTTACTTTTTCCAGTGCTGAGGACAGTTTCAGGCACTAAGTGGAGCCAGCCCAAGAGTCCATGTGGTCTTCAACACCAAGGCCATAAAGGAGGGCTGCCCAAGCCTCTGGAGTTCACTGTCCTCAGTGTTGGAGATGGAGCTACAGGATTTAATGTTTTCCCTGGTGGAGTCTGAGCTTGCTCTCTTGAGATCTCTTTCTATCCCCGTATCTCTTCCTTTTGAAATGGGAATTTTTACCGTTTCACGGTATATTGGCAGTGTTTAACTTTCTTTTAGATTTTTACAGGTGGCATAGTTCAGTTTGCTTTGAGTCTCAGAGAAGGATTAAGACATGGATTTTTCAGCGATGCTGAAAATGGTAAGATATTGTCAACTCTGAAAGATGGGCTAAATGGATTTTCATGAGACGGACATGATATTTTTGGGTGCTGGGGCCAGAGTGCTGTGGTTGAGAATTAAAATATCGCCCTGAACTCTAGTGTACAGAGGGAGTCTTTTGGAAGGTGATTGGATGATGAAACCTCATGTCTTGGTTAGTTTTGTTTCATTGCTGGGACAACATACTCCACACACAAACTTAAGGAATGAAAGATTTATTTAG
>RJWT010032980.1:0-13985 GCA_004365215.1 Cuniculus paca | reverse complement strand
CAGTGACCCACAGGTCCATGACTGTGGGGATGCGGCTGGCCTGTTCAGAGCAGGAGAGGATAACCCCTGTGTCTCTACTTTCATGGTTAAAATTTCTAGTTACATCTTCGTCATTTCATTAATTCTACTAAATGATACCTTCTTTTAGTCAACTGTTGTTTTGTTTTGTTTTGTTTTGTTTTGAGGCAGGGTCTTGCCATGTCTTTCAGGCTGGCTTCCAACTCACAGTGATCCTCTTGCCTCAGGCTCCCAAGTGCTGGGATGACAGGCGTGCATCACCACACCCGCCAAATGATCTTTTTTTTTCTAATGGTGGTTTCTTTGCCAGGCACCATGGCACCACAGCTGTTATTCCAGCACTGTAGGAGGCTGAGACAGGACTGTAAGTTTGAGCCCAGCCTGGGCCACAGGTACAGATCATCTTTTTTTGTTTTTTGTTTTTTTTGGAACCAGGGATCAAACTCAGGACCTTGAGCTTGCCAGGCAGGCACTTGTGCCGCTGAGCTAAATCCCCGGCCCCTACCACAGGGACAAAGGGTCAATAAAAGTTTCTGTTTGTTTTTGAGACAGGATCTTGCTGTGTAGTTCAGGTGACCTTGAACAATGTGATCCTCCTGCCTCGGCCTCTGAGTGCTGGGATTATGAGTGTATGACCACACCTGGCAATAAAAGTTTTCAAAGTAGTAGTTCCTCACCCATACATTCTCTTAGGTTTGCAAAAAGTCAACTGAGGAGACTGTCTTAGCTGGTCTTTTACTTTTATAATGATCTTGGCTATTTTTGTTTAACTCCTGCTGTAGACCTCACGTATTTCTAAATCAGCTGTCTAAAACAAAATTACGACCGGGAGAAAAGGAGTCCCCTTGATACGTACAGCGGGTGGGCAGGCTTCCATGTCTGTAGCGCCATCTCCGACCATGACTATGTTCTTAAAATGAAATTTTTCCTTTAAAAATTTTATTACTTTTCCTTTCCCACCAGATTCAGCTGTTGGCTGTGTCTCATCAAAACCCGCATATTCACCTTGAAAGAGCAGTGAGGACAGGTTAGGTCCCTCTGAGTCCCTCCTACAGGGGCCAGCTTGACACCTAAATGACATTCACACTTAAGTGTCACCCAGTAGGCTCCAAACGGTCCTTGGGGAAGTCTGCTAGCCTGGGGCTCCCGCTGCTTCCTGGGTAAGTAAGCCTTGCTTTCCACTGCAGATGCCTCTTGCCCAGGGGGGTGCTGTGGGGTCACGAGCACCTCAGGGTGAAGCACTTGTACCCTCCAAGCTCCTGTGGAGTGATTCTAAACCTTGCTGAGGTGGCAAAACACCCAAAAATAGTAAAATACACATTTACTATGTTAATATATCATTTCACCTAAGAGCAAATTTCAACTTATTTTCCATTTTTTATTTTTTTTGAGACAGGGTCTCACTATGTAGCCCAAGCTGCCCTTGAACTCCTGGAGATCCTCCTGTCTCAGCCTCCTGGGTGCTGGGATGACAGGTGTGTGCCACCACACCTAGCTTAAATGCAGTCACTTGTATACAGACAGATGAGGGCATGGACATTAATCTAGGACAGACCCTGAGCTATGTCTGTTGTAGAGAAAAGGTTCCAAACAACAGAACCCCTCAGTCCAGAGTGACTTAATATTGACCTTAACAGATACAGAGAGGGACAGGTCTGACAGGAAAGGGACATGGTCCCATCAAGTCTTACCGTTAAAGTAGAATTTCAGCCTATTGGCAAACACATTGGCTGCTGGGATATTGAGCTTTGAGGCAACATGCTCTACAATACTCCTGAAGCCACCAGAGATTAGGAAAACCTGAACTCTGCGCTCCTGCAAGCGACTTATCAGTTCCCTGCAACAAGAAATGCAGAACACCAGACCTCAGTTAATACAAAAAAAATGTACATATATATGAAGAACTAAAATACGTTTTTTCCTCCTGAGTGCATTCATGAGATGTATCTAACAAAATACTAATGTGGTTAATTCATGTTTTGTATGTTTTTCTTTTCTTTTTGTCTTTTTGAGACAGGGTCTTGCTGTGCAGTTCAGGCTGGCCTTGAACTCACTTTGGAGCCCAGGCTGGTCTCGAACTCGCAATGATCCTCCTGCCTCAGCCTCCTGAGTGCTAGGATTACAGGCATGTGCCACCATGCTCAGCTTGTATGTTTTCCTAAATGCACTCAGAAATGAATGGGTGGTGCTTTTCTGCTCATGACACAACTTTCTTCTGCCCATGAACCCAGAAAAACACAAGATGAAGAAACACAGGAGGGTGTGGTGGTGCATGCCTGTCATCCTAGAACTCTGGGAGGCTGAGGCAGGAGGATCACAAGTTCGAGATCAGCCTGGGCACTTCAGTGAAACCCTGTTTCAAAATTAAAATCAAATTAAATTCAAATAAAGAAACACAGGAAAGCTTGGTGCTTCCCAGGAGAGAGGAGGGCCAACTGGATAGGATCATGACAGTGAGGGGACCACACAGCAGGGCGCCCAGCAGCAGACAGCAGGACACCAGCACAGGGAACCTGGCCGCCTTACCTCACACCGGGGGTCAGGTGCGGTGGGTGCTCGGCCAGCAGCCTCTGGACCTGTTCCCTGGACGGCCGGATCAGTGCCAGGCGCTCAGCCAGCGCGACTTGGAAGGGCACCGCCCCGCCCATGGCCCGCCGCGTACTAGAGGAGACCCAGAGTCGAGTCAGCCAGGCATCCAGGCCTGGGTCCCAACGCCCTTCCAGAGCAAGGTGCTGCCAACACCCCTGGACGTGGGCCTCGCTGTGCGGCTCTGGAAGCACGGCCTGGGTGAGCTGTGTACTTGGCACTGACAAACCCAACCTCGTAACCACAAGGACCTCCTTTGGCAGCCAGGAACTCGCCTAAGCCAGAGAGGAACCCAAAGGTTGACCACTGTCGCATCTGGTGCACCTCAGCACAAAACAGTGTGACCTGGTGACAGGTGGCAGCACAGGGAGGCACCACTGCTACAGAGTAGGGCAAAGAGGAGGGAGGAATCTTGCTGGGTGTGGCGATGCACACCTGTGATCCCAGCACTCAGAAGGCTGAGGCAGGAGGGTTGCCAAGAGTTCAAGGCCAGCCTGAGCTACAAAGCAAGGCCCTGTCTCTAAAAAAAAGAGGGAGGGAGGGACTCTGACCCAGGATCCCAAGAGACTCTGGACCCAACCTAGCTTTCTAGGGACCTGCTGAGGCCACACAGTTGCACACAAAATCCCCAGCCCTTGGAGGGCCCTGCTGCCCTCCTTTTCCTGACCAAGCTAAACACAGCTCCCCTGGTCTGCCTGCCACTTGTTGCAAATGTTATTATGCACAAATGGGGAGGAGGCACAGCCAAGCCAGCTCAAAAGCTCCGCACCAGCCTGCACCCAGGACCAGCACCTCCTCCCGCCCAGCCGCCATGCCGAGGCCACCCCTACATTTCTGACACGGCGTCCTCCACGCCGCAGAACTTGGCCAGCTCGTCGATGCCCTCCTCCCTGATCACCGTGCTGTCCACATCGAAGCACACAGCGTCCGCCGCGCAGAATAGCGTCCTCAGCTCTGAGTGGGAAACCATGCTTGGAAAAATCTTCCCCTACAAGAGGAAAAAGATCAGTGTCTTTAAAGAGACAAAATAGAGGGCCAGGTGGGGGACGCACACAGTGACCCCAGCACTCAGGAGGCTGAGGCAGGATCACCTGGAGTTCCAGGCCAGCCTGAGCTCCACAGGAGACCCTCTCTGCAAAAACCAAAAGTAAAAAAAGAATGGAAAAGCAGAAAAGGAGAGGTCCAAGGAAGAAAGGAACTCAGAGAGGTGCACGACTGCAGAAGCAGGGAGGGAAGAATTTCGAAAAGAATTTGGGTTGGATTTTTGTGTTTCAAAAAAATGAGCGGGAATTGGGATGAGAGGATCCAGCCGCTCACTGGAGACACCAATAGGTCAAGTGTAAGGCCACCCAGATAACAGAAAAGCCTAGGTTTACAATAGACCGTGGCTAAAGACAGACGTGGGGCAGTCAGCCTGCACCGTGGTTATTTCCATCTAACCAGTGAGACTTCACAGTTGACCTGAAAAGAAGGAGATCTTTTAAGTCAAAGGTCAGCAAGCTACAACGCGCCTGCCGCCAAGTCCCGCCTGCCACCTTTATATGGCCTGCAAGCCTTTGTTTATTTTCTATTTTGAGACAAGGTCTTGCTAAATTGCCCAGGCAGGATTCAAACTTGCAGTCCTCCTGACTCAGCCTCCCAGAATGCTGGGGTTCTACTCATGGGCATCACACACGCCTGACTGGATTTTTACATTTTAAACAATTTTTTTAAAGTCCACAAAATTCAGATTTCACTGTCCACAAATAAACCTGCGCTGGAGCACAACTATTTCTGTGTCTCCAGCTGCTTTCACACTTCGACACCTGAGACTGTGTGGCCCAGAAGGCCTGAAAAAGATGGGCACAGTGGTGCATGCCTGTAACCCCAGCACTCTAGAAGGCGGAGACAGGAGGCTCGCAACTCCTAGCCTAGCCTACGTAACTTAGCAAGATTCTGTTTAATTAAGTTCTGAGGGTTGAGTGAATTTTTTAAAAAAGTGACATAATTGTGACTAGCATTGTTATGTCTCCACAACAACCACTTTCTAACAGTTACTGTTGAAAACTTCAAATGCATACAGAATGAGAGAAAATGAACACAGGACCCTCATGTATTCTCCCCCTGCCACAGTAATCAGTGTTTGTTTTTGTTTTCTTTTTGTGAGACAGGGTCTCACTGTGTAGCCCAGGCTGGCCTTGAACTTGAGGTGATCTTCCTGCCTCAGCCTCCTGAGTGCTGGGATTACAGGCATGAGCCACCATGCCCAGGATCAGTGATTCCACTCTCCCTTATTATCTCAGGAGAAATCATTTCCTCCAAAAATATTTCAGAAAATATTTCTAAAAAGTGAGAACACTTTTTGTCTTTTATTTGTTTTTATTTTTGATCCATATATATATATGACTGAGTGTGCCATTTCCATACTTGCATGTGGCATCCACTGACCAAATCCAACCTGCTTTTATACACCACAACCCCTTACCCAACTCCCTTCCCAACCTCTAGTATGGCAATTCTACATTTAGGTCAGTTTTTTAGCTTCCACATTTGAGAGAATATGTGGTATTTGTGCCTCTGAACCTGTCTTATCTTCTTTAACATAACATCTTCCATCTCCATCCATTTTGCTGCAGATGGCAGGGTTTCCTTCTTTATGGCTGAATAATATTCCACTGGGTATCTAGACCACATTTCTTTTATCTGCTCCTATGCTGAAGGGCACCTAGGCTAAATCTGTACCTTGGGTAAGGCAAATAGTGCTCCAAGAAACACAGTACCTCTTCAGTGTGCTGATTTAGTTCCCTTGGGGGATATATATATATATATATATATATATTATTTATATTTGGAAGTAGGGTCACTAGGTCACAGAGAGGACTTAGTTTTTGTGGACCCTCCACACTCTTCTCCATAGTGACTGCACTAATTTACATTCTCATCAACAGTGTGGAAGAGTTCTTTTTTCTTCCTATCCTAACCTGCATTTTTTTTTTTGGCACCAGGAATCAAACACATTGTGCTTGTGCTTGCCAGGCAGGTGCTTGTACCACTGAGCTAGATCCCTAGCCCCAGCCAGCATTTCTTAATTTTCTGAGTTTTCTTTAGAATGGCCATGCAAACTAGGAAGAGCTGGGCTCTCACTGTAGCTTTGATGTGCGCTCCTTGGCAACTATGATATTGAGCATCTTTTGATAAATTTGTAGTCACTGGTGTTTCTGCTTTTGAGTATTCAGATCGTTTGCCCATTTGATTGGATTCCTTTAAAATTTTTTAACACGGTCATTTGCATTTCAGTTTTAACCACTGCGCCGGTCTGCATTCAGGTTTGATGCTGAGTAATTACAAACTACTCTAGAATCAAATCAAGTTAAGACTCACTGGTATCAGACTTTGTGCCAGTGCTCTTACTGATCCACTCCCCGTCATTAGCATATATATTAACATAAGGTGTTACGCAACATGTTCATGATTAGGCTCTGATCTGTTTTACCAACCTCATTTCTCACTCTTCTGCACCTCCCACTAATACACAAATAAAGCTCATACTCCAGAAATGGTAAGGCCTTGTTCTCACGTGTGTCATATTTTCGTTCCTCCGTGCCTTTGCAAACGCTGCCCCCTTTGTCCAGTGTCGCCACCTTCCCCATGTCACAGGGCAATCCCTGTTTCTTCTTCAAGGTGCAAATCAAATGACCTCCCCTGTACTGCGCTGTTTTCTCCCCTTCCCACCCAAATCAAAGTTTATTGCTCTCAATAAAATAATCCCAACCTTGTGCGAGATGAACCTAAAATGCAAACCTTCACCCACTGATGGAGACTGTCCCCCAGGACGGAATCAGCATCGTATACTCTGAAATCGGAAAGAAGTGCAGAACGCTCCAGGGCCCTGAGCGTGTGCTTTCTGCAGGAATGGTGTCAACACGTCCACTTCCGTGAGTCACAGCTTCCGTACACTTCGGTTCCCTCTCCCTGGTCACAGAGCTACCTAAGTACTAGCTAGTGAGCTGGAATCTGGGTCTCACTGCTCGGAGATAATACAGGAGGGCGCATAAAAGCAGCAGAATTCGAGGAGGTTAAGCACTGGCTCCAGGAAATGTCAGAGCTCGCTGTGGGTTCACATGAAAATCCTGCCAGCTGCACGAACGTGGGAGTGACAGTTCACCAAGAATCTGCATTGTTCCAGAGGCCCCAGAGAGAATCAGGTTTCAGAAACAGTCCCCATCGAGCTGGGACCCAGGCAGCTGCGTCGCCTGCAGCCATGTGGCCCTGGTCCAGCAGAGGAGCCAAAGTCAGGTTCCCAGCCTGGCCATCAGCGAGAAGCAGTGGATCCACTGGGCAGGGACAGCGGCCAGGGGTGAGCGCAGAGGCGGCCGGGAACACACACCCGATGTGGGAGGAGCTGAGAGAGACGCAGGGAAGGCTGTGGAGCATGCTGGGAACGTGAAGCAGGCAACAGACCTCAGGGTGGTGCTCCTTGAGGGACCCACAAGCACCCAAAGTCTCAGCGCTAGGAAGATGACGATGACAACACAGGCCCCAGAGCCTGGCCAAGGGCCGAGAGAAGATAAATGGGGCGGGGTCTTCAGGAGGCCCCAGTCCCATTAAGATAATCAGATGAGGGTAGCAGGGTGTGTGGTGGTGCCCACCTGTAATCCCAGAACTCTGGGAGACTGAGGCAGAAGGACTGAAAGCTTGAGCTCAGTCTGGGCAACGTAGTGATATAGGGAGACCCTGTATAAAATAAAATGAAAGCGAAATAAGGGGAATATAGCTCAGTGCAAAGACCTGGTTTGATTCCCAGTACCTTTGAGAGAGAGAATAATCAAAACAATAATTCTTGGTCATGTTTGAAAATCCAGGTAATTGAGCTTCTTTCCCATCACTGATACCATCAATAGCTTACCCAAGAACACCCCAGCCTTGAATATGACCAAAAAATGTACATTTCCTCAAATAAGGCAAGGACTGATGTCCATAGCCCCAACTTAACATGGGGCCTGGCCTGGGGTCTGGAAAGGTGGATGCCCGCCTCCTGGGTCGCAGTGTGGTCCTGAAGATGGAGAAAAATGGGCTGTTTGGGACAAAGCTTACACTGACTTTCTGGGAAGTCTGTCCAGGACCCCAAACAGGATTCTGAGACCATGAAATGCTCTTGAAAACACTGTCTGCTTGCTCGCTTCTGGATCTTTCTGTTCTGTTCACCGCAGCTCTGACTCCCAACTCGTGCATCTTTGAAATGTTCCTGGTGGGGCAGGCGGGGGGTCTGCCAAGTAGGTGCAGTTGCTTAAACTCAACTGTGGACACTAAACTGTCTGTCACACAAAGAAAAGTCATTGCCGGAATGGACTCTGGATCCTTCCCATCTGGCTCTCAGGGAGGAAAGGACAGGACTGGGGGTGGGAAAATGCTGGTGACAGGGTCGGACACAGGCCTGGCCCCTGTGGCTGGGAGCAGGACTCCAGCTCGCTGGCTCCTCGCTGGTCCAACAGATTAAAACAAGAAGAGAAACCATGCTGACAAGCATTTCTTATCCCTAGCTCCAAAGTACAGAAACAGGTTTTCTGAACCCGGCGTGGTGGTACTTGCCTGTAATCCCAGCGCTTGGGAGGTCGAGGCAGGAGGATCTCTGTGAGTTTGAGGCCAGTCTGGGCTACACAGTGAGTCCCAGCCAGGCTGAACTACATAGTGAGACCCTCTCTCAAACAAAACAAAGCAAAGCAAAACAAAACAAAACACCCAGGTTTTCCTTCTGGACCACCCACAGGAGGTCTGATTTTGCACTTGATCTTACCCAAAAGGCCAAGAAGCAATAAGGTCTGATTTTGGATAAAAGGAAAAATCTCCTTGCCCATACAAAATTTCTCCCATATTTTTCATCTAGTAACTTATAAGAGGCACCCAAGATCTCGTTAATTTCTTGCCTTTTTGTTAGGACTGACCTCTTCCCTCCACCTGTACAAAAATAGATAACAAACAGCAGTTTCAGGGCGTAAGTGCAACAGAGAGAACGAAGTTTAACGGGCTTTGGTAGCAGGGCCGAGTCTATCAGCCCCGGCCCAACAGTACACGATAAACCCGAGAGGCTCTGAATCGGAACCACAGCCTCCTGCACGCAAGGTTGGGCTCCCTCTGCACTTATGCTGTAATTTATGACTAAAGAAACCACTATTGGGCCGGGGATCTAGCTCAGTGGCCTAAGCGCCCGCCTGGCAAGCACAAGGTCATGAGTTCAATCCCCAGTGCCGCACAAAAAAAAGAAACCACTATTTAGGGCTGGGGATTTAGCACCTGCCTGGCAAATGTGAGGTCATGAGTTCAACCTATGGTACCGAAAAAAAAAAAAAAAGAAACCACTATTTAGGCAACTCCAGGCTGTACATGTGCATCACAGCTTACAGCAGTGTTTTGTGTTTGAGACAGGGTCTTGCTATGTAGCCCAGGCTGGTCTAGAACGTATGGCTATTTTCCTGCCTCAGCCTCCTGAGTGCTGGTAAATTTTTTAAACTCAAGTGAAGAGTAAACTGCTAACTGATAGACAACCAAACGCACAAAAAATATCAAGGACTCACGGTTCTCCAGTGCTGGATTCCTAGGAGACAATGCTCTTGTCTTCCTGTTCCTTTGCTGAGGAAAAGAAACACAGTATACAGCTGTGACTACCGATTCCTTTAAGGGAAGAGCCTAGAAAGAAAGGACGAGGAGACGAACATCAAAATCCAGACACAGCACAAGAAATTTGGGACTGTCTGGGTCCACTGCTACAAAAATGGTTCCAATGCAAAGATTTCTGATTTTGCTTCCCCTGGAAACACTTCTCTGACTTTGATCCTGAGGAAGTGTCAAGCCTAATAGGAATTCACCTCCACCTGACTAGGAACGGGGAGGAACACCTGTTGGGAAAATACAAAGCAAACAGGCAAAGAAGCAATGCCAGGTGCATTACAGACGCCATCAAAGTGCTCTCTGCTGTTTGTAAAATAGGGGGAAAGGCTGGGGTGCAGCTCAGCAGTGAAGCTTGTGTTTAGCAGGTATGAGGCCCTGGGTTTGGTCCCTGGCACTGGAAAACAAATCGAGGAGACAAAGTTAAGAGCATTCAAGGAAGAGTCAGAAAAGAATTCTACTGCCCAGCAATAAGAAACAGCCAACAACTTTGAATTATAATCTTCATCAGTAAAATTGCAAATACAAAGCAAGGTGTGATGATTCATGCCTGTAATCCCAGCTACTTTTGGGAGGCTGAGGCAGGAAGGTTGCAAATTGGAGGCCAGTCTGAGCAACTTAGTGAGGTCCTGTCTCAAAATAAAATTAAAAAGGAGTGGGGATGTAGCTCCATAGTAAAGAATCCCTGAGTTTGATCCCCAGTACAGAAAGAAACCAAAACAAATAAAGAACTACAAATATAACTGAAGTGGATAAAGATGCCAAATCTCAGAAAAAAGGAATTTTTTTTTTTTATCTTTTTGAGACAGTTCAGGCTGGACTTGAACTCACTTTGTGCCCAGGCTGGTCTTGAACTCACAACGATCCTCCTGCCTCAGCCCCCTGAGTGCTGGGATTACAAGCATGCACCACCAAGCCTGGCATAAAATTTTAAAAATAGTTAAGAACAGGAAGCCAGAAAAAAAGCAAACAGAGATCAAAAGAGAAGACAGCCAGAATGATTCCTTACAGTAAGGGAAAAATTCAGAAGGTCCAAAAACAGTCCTTAGAGCAATAGGGCCACGAACTTGGAGCACGGGGCTGAACTGTACCTCTCACAGCACATGAGCGAGTACAAGGTGCACCCGAAGCCCAGACACAGGGTGCAAGTCAGGTGATTTTCTCCCCACCCCGCTGAGCATGGGTGGCTTCTGCCTGGTTCCTGATCCCCACAAGCAGCATGAGGTGCAGCCTTGGCCTCCCCAAAAGTTCCCGTCCTCAGAGCCCACTCACTGCGGGCACCAGCAAGGCAACAAAAGTCATTGTCAATTTAACGCCCCTTCCCTTGATACTGGAATTGAACCCAGGCCTCTGCACTGAGCTACATGCTCAGTTCTTTTTAAATGTTTATTTCAAGATAGGGTCTCACTAAATTGCCCAGGCTGGGCTTGAACTTGGGATCCTCCTGCCTCAGCCTCCCAACATGCTGGGATTATAGCTGCATAGCACCATCCTCAGCTCATTTACTGTATCTCTTTAAGATAGTTTGATTCTCCTTTGATGCTGTTTACATCCAAAAGAACTGTATAGCCACAAAGACCTACCCTATTTCTCTTCTAATATGGAAGACTCACACTGATTGCTATTTGACATTTTTTTAATTGGGCATGTATTAAATCATGTGAAAATTAGCCTTGCATGGTGGCTCACGCCTGTAATCCCAGCACTCAGGAGGCTGAGACAGGAGGATCGTTGTGAGTTCGAGACCAGCCTGAACAGCATAGCAAGACCCTGTCTCAAAAACACAAGGGCCGGGGATCTAGCTCAGGAGCCTAAGCACCTGCCTGGCAAGCGCGAGGTTGTGAATTCAATCCCTGGTGCCACAAAAAATAAATAAATAAAATAAAATAAAATAAATAATAAAAATTAAACAAAAAGGCTCTCTCTGAACCTTCTATGATTGCCACCTCTTCACTATTGGCAAGGATAGTGACTCCCAGTGTAGGCTGTCCCTTGTGAAATTAGACCATGACACAAAACAGCGTGTGTCTGAATAAACCCCGTGGGTTGCACAGCATAAATTCCCTGGTGTGTCGCCATCAGAGAAAGGAGCAGGGGGAAGGAGAAGGCATGGATCTCTCTGTATATTTCTTTGTAACCTTCTTTCGACCTATAATTTTTCAAAATTTTTTAAGTCGGGTATGATATAATCCCAGCTACTTAGGGAGGCTGAAGCAGGAAGATCACAACTTTATGGCTAGCCTGGGCAACTTATCAAGACCCTATCTCAAAAGAAAAACAAAATTTTATTTTCTTTTGGTACCTGGGATTGAATTCACAACCTCACACTTGCCAGGCAGGCACTTTGCCGCTGAGCTATGTCCCTGGCCAAGAAAAACAAATTTTAAAAGAATGAGGATGTGGCTCTGTGCCAGAGCACCTGCATAGCATGCATGAGGCCCTGGATTCAATTCTTGGTACTGTTTAAAAAAAACAAAATAAAGGACAGCAATCCCAATGCTTGGGAGGTTGAGGCAGAAGGATTGCTACAAGTTCCGGGTCAGCCTGGGCTACACAGTCCGTTCAGGGCCTCATGCTCTAAGGGTCAGCAACTACCACGGTATGAGTCGGCCTGTGGAAGGTCCACCTACCAAAACTAGCAGAAACTAAGGGCTCCCAGCCAAGCCAGCAGGGAGCTGGGGTCCTGAGGCCAGCAGTCCTCAGAGAACTGCATCGGGCCAACAACCACAGAAGTAGACCAGGGAGCCGTCTGTCCCCCAAGCCCTGAGATGAGTCGGCCTCCACCAACGGAGACTTTGGTGAGTGGCTCCCGGGGTTCTGATGCACAGAAACTGTAAGAAAATAAGTGTATTTTGTTCTCAGCTGCTAAATCTGAGGATTATTTGTTAATACAACGACACACAGCTAATACAACAACCCTAGGGTAGGCAAAATATTTCCTAAATGAAACACAACAGGAACAGCAAAGAAAAAGAACAAAGGCAGATTGGACTCCAAAGTTAAAAACTAAGTGCATCTTATTGCATTAAATTATACATTAATAATGCATTGGTTTATGAGGTAGGAGCATGAACGCAAGTTCAAGGCCAGCCTGGGCTACACAGCGAGACCCTGTCTCAAATCAAACTGGATTAAAACCTTTTTTTGTTTTTTCAGTACTGGGGACGGAACACAGGGCTTTTACCCTGAGCTATGTCCCCAGTCCTCTTTTTCTTTCTTATTTTGAGTCCGGATCTCAGTAAGTTGCTATGTTGCCTGGCAAGGGCAACGAGGATTGGAAGTTCGAGCCCGGCCTTAGCAACTTAGTAACTTGACGCGACCTGGTCTCCAAATCAAACATGAAAAAAGGGTTGAGAGCACAGCCCAGTTTATGAGCTATAGTTCAGCCCCCAGTACCAGAAAGAAAAAAAAAGTAACTAGGCATGTGTCAAATTCTTTGAAAAAGATTCAAGTCCTAACTAGTTTCATTTCACCATTATGAAACTGACAGCCTCCTCCTCCTTATCATATTGAAAACCTACCCAGCAATTGTACTAAAACAAAGAAATCATGTAATTTATTTCCTTCCCTGACCCTCACAACTATTCCAGTCGCCAAACATTCGAAGTGTAGCTATAATATAACAATCACAAAGACAAGACAGCCCGAAAATGAATGAGCGAAGGACTGACTTAGCTCCCGACGGACGCTGTCTCACAACCGCACCGCAGGTGTCTGTTCCAAGGTTCACCTCTGCGGGGAGGACGACAGGGTCAGACCCTCGCCTCCCGCCCCGCTCGCTCGGGACTGACGTTTCCCCGGGCGATATTGCATCATTCATTCATGCCGTTTGCTAACCTGCCCGCCGGCACACACCAGCGCAGCTCTCCAAACCGAACCAACGAAAAGAAAGCCTGAGACCCCAGCGAGCGGTTTACCAGTCCCAGCCAGGAGGCACCGCCAAGGTTGCGGCGGGGAGGTCCCGGCGGAGGCCGGGCGAGCGGGTGGCGCTCGGGACACGAGTGGCCGTGACTTACCGTGGCCGCGGAGCTGGAGCGGGCCCGGCGCTCGGGTGAGCTCTGCGGGTGCGCGGGGCGCTCTGCGAGCAGCTTTGCATGCACTTTGCGAGCTGCAGACACCGGCCTCAACTCTGCAGAGCCGGCCGGGAGGAAGGCTTGGCCCCGCCCCGGGGCCGCCGCGCGTCCCCCTCCGCCTCCCGGGCTGGGCTGCGCGGCGCGCGCCTCCTCCCGCGCCTCCTCCCGGCCGAGGGGGCGGGGCCCACGCGCTCCCCGACCTCGCGAGCCGCGCCCGCTGCCGCACCCCGGGGGCTCGGGCAGGGAGAAGCCGGGGACCTCTGCTCGTGGATTTTGCAATCAAGCAAGTCCCTCGGGGCCCTTTTCTGAAATCCACCTTTGGCTTCGCGCTCTTGTGAGAACACAGGGCCCTGGAGAATTTCAGAGCCCACTCACAGGGCTGGGCACGTGCCTGTGCGGCCGACGCCGGGCGTCGCGCTCCAGACCCCGGGTTCGGCCTGCAGGGGGCTGGGCACACGTTGCAAAACTGCGCGAACGTCCAAAAGTGTCTGCACCATGCCCCCTCCTCTTCTTCCTCCTCCTCCTCCTCCTCTCTCTCTCTCCCATCTCTATCCCCCCTTTTCTCCTCTCGCTGTCACTTGCCTGGCTCCTTTCATGTTGACTACAAGGGATAGGGACTGTTGCCCCAAACATTTACCTTTGGCCGCGGCGGGCTACAGCTAAGCG
>RJWT010032979.1:0-13999 GCA_004365215.1 Cuniculus paca | reverse complement strand
GGCACCATTGCCTTCTGCAGCTCACACATGCTTCTGGTCTGCGGGTCCACTCTTTGGCACGGGCACCGCAACGAGACCTGGGGATTCTCCAGCTCCCATCGATCTTGTCCTTCCGCTTCCCTGAGTCCCCGGCAAGGCACACGTGCAGCTCCGTAGCCAAGGGACAAGAGGCACTGAAGACAGATACGGGCTCCTGGGAGCCCTCTCTGCTCCTTGCTTTCTGCCCAGATTTTCCCTTTGGCCACCTGCATTGCTTCACTGACTTCAGGAATAGCCTCAGATGCAAAAGCCACAGTCATCCATCCGCTGCTTTTCCAGCTCTCCTCTGTGGTTGCTGGTTAATGACTTTCAATTGTGCAATACCTAAGCTCCACTATAAATCTCCTATTCCACATGACTCTGCAGTTGATATGGTTCCAGTGAGGCCACAGCGGGTGAGCGGGGAGGTGGCGGGGTAGGCAGTTGGCTTGTGCTTCTCGTCATCATCAGGCTGGGCTGAGTTTCTTCACATGGCATCCAGGGGACTCCAAGGCAACAAGAAAAAGCAATGTCCATGTTTGGCATTCTTCACCGTGGCCCACGCAAACCCCATCCCCGAGTCGGGAGGCCGTGTGACAGGGTACTGGCCGAACACAGTAGACAAAGTGAGGTGGGGAAGCAAACTCACTGCCTCACACACAATGTATCATGAGCACATGGTGGGGAGGCTGCTGCCGAAGAACTGGAAGTCCAGCCCCAGGCCAGAGGGCCAAGCCACGGGCCACAGATGAGGACTCAGAAGCATCTTTCTTGCTCGGCAGCCTGGTCCTCTTGCTTCCCTGCTGCTTCTTCTTAATAGACACTCGACATGTATTTGCAAACTCACAGTGACCCACGAGCCATTCCTCTATGTCTACTGCCAGTTGCGTGCACACTCTCTCCATATGCCTGACTCTTCATTCTGCCTCGAGGGACCCACGAGGACAGTCCTCTTCACCCACCGTACCCTGCCTGCCCAGGATCTGTGAGCAACGAACCTCTGGATGTCCTGTTGTGGCGGTGAACTGAACGTGTGCCTTTCACCTGAAGGACCGCAGTGACCTCAGGCTGGGGTTTCCCCAAGCCACACAACGCTCTGCGGGGGGCATCACAGGACACCAGGACTGTAAGCAAGTCGGGCATGTGAGGGACGCCCAGTCACATGTGGGACAACTAGGGCACCTGTCAGGTGAAACAGGTATCCTGAGACAGGCACCCTATAAACACACAAGTCCAGCTCCCCTTCAGTTCCCATGCAGGCAGGGAAGCCAGCTGCCTGGTGCTAGAACCCCAAGTCAGCAAGGGGCATTAATATGATGGACCACACCGTTTCTCTCGGTTCTTCCGAACCCCTCCAGTATTTCTTCATGGGACTGAATAGCAGCTCAGATGAACATCTATTTTACATTCTCGTTTTCTTGTGCCAAAGATAGTACACCATATACAAGACACAGAACTTTGATTTTTTTTTTCTCTTAAAACATGTCTTAGCAGTATATGAGTGCATTGTTTTGAAAAACTTCCCGGTTTGTTGTGGCAACGTATTGTAGTTTGCCTTAATCAGTACCTCAGATGTGGGTGACTGGGTTGGTACCAGCCTTTTGCTATTTTACCAATGCTGTAAAGACTCATCATCTCTGTGTGTGATTTACATCAGGGCTGCTGCCCTGGAAGACGTCACACTTTCTTCCGGGGACCGTTTATGGAGCCGGTGTTTCTTCCTTTCCCTGCGTCTGTTGTGCTGGTAGGAGATAGTCTGCAGACTGGAAAGGATACTACACTGTCCTGGGGCAGTCATTCACAAACTTTCTTATGTGAAACATTTGCGTTAGAGGCTCCACAAAACTTCAGAGTGCTGTGTCATTCCCGCGATCTTGGGGATGGAATTTCAGAGTAGAGCTAAACTCTGCATTTCAACCAAGCATCTCAGATCGTCACGAGGGAGATCACATGCCACACACACACAGACGCCGCACTCAGAGGCTGGCGACACGCAGTTACATACCGAAGGCTCACAAGGGAAGCACAGTTTCTCTAGAAAATCCGCCTCAGTGTATGCTGAGTATTAGACCCGGCGGTTTGTTCCTCCCGTCTCTCCCCATGGTGCCTTACAAAGTGGGAGCTGTAACAGGGGTGGGATGGGGCGCAGAAGGAGGAGACGAGTATGAAAGACTGCTCACCTTGGACCATGTCCCGTGAGGTCTGGGGATGCAAGAGGCAGCTGGGCTCCAGGAAAGTCTTCCGAGACTGGGGGAGGACAAGGCTATCACTTTGCTTTGTCCCCAGCCTGATCCACGAAGACAGAACTATGGCCTAAACTCAGTGGCCACCGCGGTGGTAAAAGAGCCAGAGGACAGGGAGGACACGAGAGCCCAGCACGAAGCCCACAACCGGACACAGATTCAGGAGTGAAGTGAAGGCGCTGCGATTCGCTCGAGGGCTCTAAAAGGGACTGGGCCAGGCCTCCTCTGACTCTGGGCACATTACCTGGGCCTCTGTTTCATACCTACGCTGCTGTCCATTGCAAAATAACCACTGGCCGGGTTCCTTCTCTGATCATTCTTGTAGTGCAATGGTCTCTTCCTCCAAAACACTGTATTTAATTGAGTATTTTCTGTTTCTCCTTTGTAGGCCTAAGCTCCGTGACAGTAAAGCCACATTTCAAATTTTGCGCCTGTTACTCACCTGGCCACTTCACTGGTGTCACAATTAAAAGGCCCCAACACAGTGCCCTCTCTAAGCAAGATTATGTCCCACAGTGCCAGGCTTCGGAAATACACAAGTAGTGGGGGAAAAGCCGAGCTGAACTGCGCAGAACAGGAAACCGGTCTGTGGAAACTTTCTGTTCATTACACACTTAAGACTATAAGCAAAGGATTCAGTTGCAATAGACGCTTACTTAACACAAACTGGAAAATGCAGTCTATCTAATTATAAATACGAAGGGCTTATTACTCTTCTTCACGAGAAAAATTAACAAAATAAAATTTATTGTTGTGCCCGTCAGTAGTATGCAAACCTATGTGATATTATAAGAAAATTTGATCAACCAAAAGGTAACATTTTTCTATTCTCTTTGCAGAAAACACTATTAAACTATGGGCATGTGAAGAAACTATCAAATAATATGCAATCAAAATATAATTTCAAAGGTCAATATGCCGGAAAGTTATAAGTTGTATTTTGTGATGTTTTTAGTGTTTACCAGCTTTTCAAAATCTGTTATTTGTTTCTGTGTCCATACTCTCTATTCTTTCTCTTCCCAGGATATGTCTGTGGGCACACACCATGACATTTATGCACATACTCAGCGATACAATTACTTTATGTTGAGAATATGCAAGAGGTGATCAAGCTGTGCAATAAGTATTTATATTTCAAATTTGTATTGCATCAAAGGACACACTGCCACTAATTCCCCTCAAAATACTGCCCCTCACTTTATACATATATATCCTTTTTTTTTTTTTTTTTTTTTTACTTTCTGAAATAGTTCTGGAAGTCCTCTTTCATACCTTTACTAGGTGTGAGGTATGTTAAAAAATGTGGTGAAGTTTCTACTGACAACCATCCAACATAAAGGTTGGCGTGTAAAAACATCATGGCATACCCTCCTCCACCTCATGCACTGCATCTGAGACCATGCAATCTCCAGCTCTTCCTTGAAGTCAAGATGACCATGACAGGTAAATGCTTTGAGTCAACTCAGAACATCGAGGCAGCCATGACAGCAAACTAAAGACACTCCTGAAAGAGGACTTCCAGAACCATTTCAGAAAGTGGCAAGAAGCGGGGGATAAGTGTGCTGAAGCGAAGGGGAGTATTGTACTTTGAGGGGATTGGTGGTAATGTGTCTTTTACTGTAATATTGTTTCTAAAATTTAAACATTCACTGTATTTGTTGACCATACTTCATAGTATCAGTTCAGAGAATTTAATGTCAGTCCAACATATCACTAGAATACTCCAAATTGACTTAGAGTTAATTCTTCTTTTATCCTTACTTTGGGTGTGTTTCAATATGGAAAACCACAGTGGGAAAGAGGATATTAGCTCATTTCTTTTCTATTTTCTATCTTAGGCTTTTCTTCTCCACCTCCTCCACAGAGGAATAGCAGTTTCTGACTCTCCGAATATCAGAGAGAGTAATAGAGAAAGATCTTTTCCTTCAGTCCACATTGGCAGTATATGGTGATTGCATTCCTCATGAGGACTTCATCCATGCACACAACACATGTCCATTCTGTCTCTCTTTTGAGCGGGTGCTCTCCACTGTGTATCACTGGAGATATCTACTCACAGATCCATACCTGGTGCCTCAGGGAGCAGTCCCAGCTCATCTCGCACTCTCTCACTGGGTGTGGTGGTGCACATCTATAATCCCAGCACTCGGGAGGCTGAGGCAGGAGGATTGCCATGAGTAGAGACCAGCCTGGGCTACATAGTGGGTCCAGGCCAGCCTGAACTATATGGCGAGACCTTGTCTCAAAAAACATGCAAATCTTCTCCATTTCTCACTTATATTCTCAGTTTGAAATTGTTTATGTCCATTGCAATTAAGCCTCTCAGGCTGCATTACTCGGAGAAACTCTTCAGAGCCCTTATTACTAATGCCCTTTGGTAGGTAATTCCCCAGTCCTAGAAAAAGGACTTTTCCTCTCTGGGGTTGGCTTTGGCAAGGATCCTTATCATGATCCCCAAAGGACAGACTCCTTCTCCTGAAGTGTTTATTTCCTCAATCAAGATGGGCTCTGGTAAGAGTTGGATCTCTTTTGCCAATGGGCTTTGCTTTAGATGGGTGAGGGTGCAAGGTACCAGGGGGAGAGTAAATTCCTTTCCTGGAACCCAGGAGAGTATGGAGCGACCTTAGTTGTCTTCTCCCAGAGTCCTTTGAGAAGCCGCTGCAGCCACCATGTTAGTTTCCTACCGACAGTATCCCGTGTCTTTTCTTTTTAATGGCCTCGAGAAGTAAAATCAAATTTATCTTTTTTATGACCGTGTCAGGTTCTATGTTTTGCTAAGCACTAAAGGTCTTCTTAGGTCTTAAACCAAGTGTCAGGTGTTTTAATTCTATTAAAAAAGAAGAAAGAACTGGATGTTCCAAAAGCAGACCGCATGGTTGTCACTTAAAAGTACAAGTTTACAGCAAATGGCTGGAGCTTTCTAGTAATGCTGACACTATTTTGTGCAAGCGTCCTGCTTCCAAATATTTTTTCAGGATTCATTTGGGAATGGGGAAGCTCATGTTACATCTTTTCAGTCTTGTGAGAAAGATGCCTTGCCACCATCGGACAGAGATTTCCACAGATCACCACCAAGGACATGAGAGTGACCAGGTCCTCTCCCCTTGCCTGGCACGTGGGGCAGAGATGGGCTTCTGTTATCAGGGCAGCTGAGGACACTCAGGGTGTCTGCGGTGGATTTGAAAGAATGAGGAGTATGCACACTTGGGCCCTCCCGCTGGGTTTAGAGCAGGCTTTTAGGCAGAGCGAGGGATTGCTGTCATGACCATGACAACCTTGGAACTCCCAGGAGCCATGAGCTCCAAGGTGCCAACCCAGACACGCCTCAGTGCCTTAGACAAATAACCCTAACCAAGTTTAAAGGACCTGTCAGAGCCGCCTGCGAGCAGGTCACGACAGGAATCCGCATGGCGTAGCTGGCCGGCAGCTGACCAGGCGTGGCGAGGGCAGTGTGCCTGTGGGCGGGAGCCCCTGCCCGCAGCGCACAGCCCCACGCTGACAGGAGCCTCAGGAGTGCTTCGTGTGCCGGGTGAATTCCTGCCAAGGCCAGCCCAAAGCCACTGATACGGGATGGGGACACACACAGCCCGCACAAGGCTTGATGGAAGAGAGGAGCAGATGAAGATGGAAGAGGAGCTATGAGTCTCTGAGTTGGTGCCCTCATTGGCTCAGGAAAGAAGATGCAGGGCTGGAGAGGAAGCCTGGGGCTCTAGAAGACTTGCAGAGACTGTTCTCACTGGCTGGAGCACTGCCAGTCCAACCGCCACGGCCTCGCCCTCCCGTCCCTGCTCTTCCCCTGCTTCTCCAGCTCCCGTTTCAGTCACTGCACCTTCATGCATTCAGGTGCTCTGGCCCTAAACCTGGGGGAATCATAAAACTTATGATTCCTCCTTTTTCCTTACACCTGACATCAACTCCATCCAGTTAGCCCTGCCTTTGGGCACTTTTCACCCCCTCTACCCATTTCCTAATTCAAGCCACAGTCCTCGGTCTCACTCACATTTCTGCAAAACTTCAGCGGTCCCCACCTCTACCCTTGGCCTTCTGGCGACTGTCTTCTCTGCAGCATCAAGAGCGATCCTGGTGAGGACCAAGCAGGTACTTCAGGACGCTGCCTGGACCGCAAGCCTTGGAGGCTCAGTGATGGGGTCTCGGTTATCAGTGCACACGGGCTTATCTGCTCACTGGGTCTCCAAGACACCTCACTCTCTTCTGCTCTCAGATCTGGATCTTCTTTCCCTGATATTTTCATACCTTACTTGTTCGTTTCACTTGGAGATCTGAGTCCTTCCGTGACAAGTGCTATGTACTCTTTCCTGCAGCATTGCCTACTGAGTTACCCTGATTCAGCACTCTGTGCAGTTATATATTTCTCTCTTCAGCCCCGAGTAAATTTACTCTTGGCTCTTGTTTTCTGCATACATCTCCAAGCCTCAGTGGCTGGTGCTGTATCCATTTATTCATTCATCAGTTATTTCTTGAGCATCTACTATTTGCCATACACTGTATTAGTGCAGACACAGGGAACCCACTTGATATTCCCTTATTCCCAGATTTCCTGGAGTTCCAGAGGAAGAAACAGGTGCCCATCATACTTATAGGGTTAAATTTGTGATCATAAACAGTGATAAATGCTATGAAGGAAAAAGGGAAGAAATTGTATAACAGAAATGTCACTTATGTGGACAATGAAGGAAAGTTTCCCAAATAAAGGATGCCCTCTAATTTCAATTTGCAGTCTGTGTGTGGACCCAACCTTCAATTTTGATTATATACCAATTGACCAAAGTCTAGCCACCCAGAAGTTTTTTGACACTTTCTCTCCAATCCTTGGGAGGTTTTTCCGTCTGTTTGTCGTTCGTGTAACAGAAAGAGCATCAGATTAGGTGTCGCCGCGTGGCGGAGTCCTGCTTCGGCCATTTACAGAGCAGCGTGGTCCTGAGTAAACCATCCAAATTCTGAGATTTCATTTCTTTAATTTCAAGTGAACAGATGTGGCATCCATAATCATAGATTTAGAACTCTGACTTTCGTCTGAGGTGCTTGATCGCCTCTTTAGCGAGCCTTACTGCACTGCGTGTTTGCGTATCCACTACTCACATATATCAGAACGCCTTCCCTTTCGCTTTCTCTTTGTGTAAGACCCCACCTCCTTAACCACATACAATGTTCTAGATGTCGATGCACTCATCTCGCACCAAGAAAATGCAGAACTTTCTGTGAGTTTCTAGATTTGCTCCAGATAACACCCTGCATTTTCTTGATACCAGCATAATGGGAGGATGCCTTTATGTGACAGATGGTGTGACTTTTGGGTCCTAGGTTTTTATTCAATAAATCCAGGTTGGAACATTGATTGAAAGAAAGCTGGTGTAAAATTTATCAAATGTTTTTCTTGAAGATATAACTAGGTGCTCTTTCCTGTCATTCTTGGTGAAACTGAGAAGTTTCTTTCTGTACTACTCATCTTAATATCTTTTTCCCTATGAGCTACATTTCCTCTTAGGAACTGATGATCCTACTAGCTTTCCTAGTATCATAGAATCCAGCAGTTACTCTGTGCTTAACGAATGTTTTCCCTTCGTCCAGCTCTGCAGAGTAGTTGAATCCATCCTGCAGAGGAAACAACTGTGGCCCGTGGAGAGGAAGGAAGTGGCCCGATGTCGCATGGACAGCAGTAAATCGTCCAGCTGTGGTAGAAACCCCAGAGGTCAGGTGCCAGAGCCCATTCTTGAACCCGACCTCCAACTAATTGTGAGGTAGCAACATGCACGCAAAACCACTCTGCCTGCAAGAAATTGCAATTTTAGAATTTCAGGCGCGGTGAGAGTTAGAGCCATGGAGGACAATCGGGGGGATGAACTCGGTCATTAGCAGGAACAGCAGTAAATAAATAATGTGTGGGATACAAGTGCAAGTGAGACCCACTTCGAGATTCAGACCTTGGCCCCACTGGATACGGCGATCACACAGCCAAAGGAAGACCAAAGCTTGACTTTGATGGAGTAACCATGGTGTGCCCACTGTGAGCTGAGGTGGCCTCATGGTGATCTGGGGACAAAGAATGCATGGTCCTGCTCTGGACCTGTCCAACAGGCGACTGTGGGCCTTGGGTAGCAGAAATAAAGATACCAACACAAAGCCGCTGAGACCCAGTGGGGTCCCTCGTCCGAGGGATGCCAGTGAATATTAGCACGTGCATTTTACATTAGAGGACACAGAGGCTCACAGAGAATCAAGCCGCTATTTCAGAACCACATATCCAGCAAGCAGCAAGCTTGGATTTAAACTTGGGTCAGCCTGACTCTTAAAGCAGCTCGTTTGCTGAGTCATTGCACAGTCCGAATCATTTAAGTCTTCTTTCTCCAAGGCGAACTGCTCAGGCAGTTGTAAATTTCTGAAGATTAACTCAGGACCAGAGTCCCTTGTTTATTTCATTGCCCTAATGTGCATCCAATTGTGTTATGAAGAATTTGAACATGCAAAGGTTTTTGAAAACAATAACAAGAAAAAGTTCTCCAGCCCACACTTATACTTGGCAGCCTTGACGCTGGCTTGAGGCAGGATATGAGAGGGGAAAAAAAATACATAATTAGCATCCACTCAGTCATAGACTCTCAGGCTACAATTTCTTACCCTAGTATTAATCAATGCACTTTTATCCCGAGCCAACGCACACACCCCTGAGGTTCCCAGCGTCTTCCCCTTCTCCACCCAGCCCCCAGACTGAGACTCACGATGGAGCTAAAAAGAGCTCTCAGGTAGAACCCCGGTCCCATTATCTTACTCCGCAGCAAAAGCTGGAGAGTGTGTTTGGGATGGCAGCTTCTCCCAGCCCTTGGGAAATCCAAACCCAGACAGACACCCAGAAAGCAGCCAGCATTCTTCAGTGCAGAGGGTTCCAGCAGGCAGCTCTCTCTCAGTGTGGTAACTGTTCGTGCACCATGCCGGGCTCTGGCTGACCCAGGGCTTCCTAGCTACAGCTGCACGGTGCTCGCCTCCTGTCTAGACAGACGGAGCAGACAGTCCCTGTCTGGGTGTGCCCCGAGGATGAGTTCCCCAGAGGGCTGTGCGCAAAGTGCTCGGGGGCCACTGAGAAGGGACTTCTATATGTGCTTGTGGAAATCGGGAGAGAGTTCACAGAAGAAATAACTTTTACATGGAGCCTTAAAGAGCAAGAATGATTTCACCAAGTATCTTATATCCAGAGACGTTCACCTCCCTTCTCCCTGGCCTGCCTGGGCTGCTTGTGCCATCACAACTCATCCACAGGGCCAGGGTGTGGTCTTTGCAAAACAGCTCACGCTGTGTCCTCTTTCTCCCAGCTCTCCAGTCCTCCAAGTGAGGCCCACATTGGTCAGTCTTCAAGACCCTGAGTGACCCAGCTCCTGGCTGCCTCCCTCTGCATTTCACCCCACCCTGTCCTCCCCCAGTTCCCATTCCTTCAACCCAGCTACTCTGGCTTTCCTCAGGCTTATGTGTGAGTTCTTTCTGGATATCACATTTATACCAAAATAATCCTTAGCCCTTCCAAATATTTATTGTTGAGAAAGAATCCAACACCATAGCATTAACTGCATCTTAAAATTAAAATTAAATGTAAGAATGCCTTTGAACTTCCTATCTCAGGGCCTTTGCATTTGTTTTTCCTATACTTGGACTACGCTGCCCCCAACTCACTGCAAAGATGTGGTTTTCTCTTTCTCAGGATCTCAGTTACCGAGGGGTCTTCCTAATCAGTTTAGCTAAACCAGTAGCTGCCCACCGGCCTTAGATACACACAAACACCTCGGCTCTATTGTCCCATTCATCACAATTGCTTTACTTAGTACCAGAGTCGGTTTATTTTTGCTTTCTACACCTATGGGTCTTTACAACTAGAATGTAAGCTCGCCAAAGCCAGGGACTCTATTTCTCTTTGCTATTTTCCCAGAAACTAGAATGGTGTTTGGCAAATAACAAATGCTCAGTAACAAACCATTTCATAGAGACGAGGAGGGCTTACAATATGAGTTCTGCTTTTATTCCCCAGTTACACAACACACTAGTTTTATTGGTGGCAAAAGTTTTAGGAAGGTAAGTGCTCCAAACAGGCAAACTCGTGCCACAGACTCTTGAGCTGTTCTTGGTTTGGGTGACATCAGCTCACTGAAAGGTTCAGGAATCAGGGAACACATTTACCCCCATGTGAATCGGTTAAAAAAAAATCTCAAAGAAAATCTTGGCTTTTCGATTCTGCTTTCATGAAAGTTCTTTCATTTTAGCAGCCAATTCCTCAGCCTTCCTGTAAATCATTTTAGAACATGGTTATGATGTACTTAGTAAGCTGTCAAAATGTAAATTGATGTTGTCATAGATTTTTCAGCCATCGGTCCCTAGGAAGCAGTAAAGGCCATGTTCATGTCTCAGCTGTCAGAAATGCAGAGCTGCCAACTAATACTCTGCTGTGTGCCTTATAAACCTTAAAAAGCCTTTCACCAGCTCTAAATGTGACCTTAAGGTCTTTTAACACTCCTATCTAATCTCCAAAGAAATCATAAATGTGGCCGGCTTCTGTTCCAGAAGATTATGCTAGGGTAATCAGACAGCTTCCCCCAGTCCTGGTCCACACAAGGATCAGGAACTTTTCCTGTGGCCCGTGGTCCCAAGCACAATTGTGCAGCATCTAGTGACTGTCCACAGCCTGAAGAGGTGGATACCTTCCGACCCAGGGAAAAGAGAAACAACCTGGACTTGGATTCTGGTTTGAAGAAGTCTTCCCAATGTATATTTTCAGTGCTTCCCACAGCTTGGAGTTGGGGAGGAATTAATAAATAAGCAGTTCACAAGAAGATTAAATTACTGAGCTATATAAGACAACTCACAAAAGGTTCTCTATATTCTCAATTGGTGGCAATTAACTATGATTGTAGCATATTCGTATCATACCACTTAATGCACAATGTTAAAATCTAATTTTGGGTCTGACTCGCATCAGATAGAAGACTAAAGTTTAGGGGATGGATTTCCAAAGCACTAGAAATTAGCAGATTGCCTAAAAATATATTAGTTACTCAAATTTCACTTGGCTTGACCTGGTTTAGAAGACAGAGAATTGACTTCTGTGTCCCACTCTATTACTGCCTCACTGTGAAACACAGGGAAAATTTGCTTAACCTTACTAGGCCTCACTGTTCTCATCCGTAAAAGAAGGACGTTGGATTTTATGGTCTCTAAGGCCTCTTCCAGTTCTAACATTCCATGGCTCTAGTAACACAGTGCTGTTAAGTAAAGGAAGATTATTAGGAAATACTGGAGTCAAATTCCATTTCCCTTCGCCTCTCTTATGTTCAGAAAAACCACTTATCCAAATGATTTCCAAGCTATCCAACTGACTGCCCCACCATTTTTGAGATTTCACATTGAATTTCCAAAGTTTATTCCAACCCAGAAAACATGGTGAAAGGTGAAGATGGATATGAACCAGGTGTTATCCTGGTCACTGTGTCAGGTTCCACTTTCTAACAGCCTCTGTGTGAGTCAGTCATCAAATAATTATTTCATAGTTTAATTTAAAATTATTTAATTATTAAAATAGTCTTATCTTTGTGTGAGAAGATAATTGTTGCCTGCCTACTGCGTGCCAGATATTGATTAGATTATACAGACAGAAATAATTGAGAACCTCATCTGAGGCAGGAGGATCACTGCAAGTTTGAGACCACCCTGGGCTACAAAGTGAGCTCACAGCTAGCCTGAACTGCATAACAAGATCCTGTCTCAAAAAGACAAAAAAAAAAAAAAAAAAAAAAAAAAAAAAAAAAAAAAAAAAAAAAAAAAAAAAAAAAAAAAAAAAAAAAAAAAAAAAAAAAAAAGAAAAGAAAAAGAAAAGGAAGAAAGAAAGGGGAAGAAATCAAAATCAGTTATGACTAGTGAATGCTACCTGTGAGATTGATACTTATTCAGAGCTAACTTAAACTTTCTGTAGCCCAGATAAAGGTAATTAGGTATAGCAATCCAGGACCATCTTAATCTGTGGTGTACTGCTGTGATAAAATGTCCGAGTCTGGGTAGTTTATGATGAGCAGAAGTCCATTGTTCATTTCTAGAGGCTGGGAAGTCAAAGAGCAAAGAACCAGCATGGCTGAGGGTCTTCTTTCTGAGTTATCCATGACAGAAGGCAGAAAAGTGAAGAGAGGCGGAGAGAAAGGGTGAAAGAAAGAGGGATGAGGAAGGAGGGAGGAAGAGAGGAAGAACGGAAGAAGAAAAGGAAAAGGGGAAGGAGGAAGGGAGGGAGGAAGAGAGAAAGGAGGGAAAAGTAAAATGCAGCCCAGCTCCGCCTTTCCTAAGGAATCCACTTCCGGGATAAAGAACTCCTACAACAGCGACTTCCGCCCATGCATTCCTCCTTCCCGACCCCCTCCGAATCCTGGTGCACCGGGGACCGAGTTTCCAAGACATGCTTTTGGGGAGATACACTCAAACCACAGTGAAGCAGATCAGCTGAACCTTAAAACAAGCGAAGTACAAGACATCCGTGTGTCCTGGGCTCCACGGGATCACGTGCGCAAATTGTTAACACGGAGACTAGAATTCAGTGAACGTCCTGTACCTTCTTCGCCTCCTTCAGTTTGACACCTCGAAGTCATTTTCTATTTCCCTGTCACTCCTAAGTTTTGAGTCTGCCCCATTCCTATTGCTGGGATTTAGCCGCTTTTTATGGTTCAACCTAAAGAATCTTTGAACACCTGTCGTGTCTTTCTTTGCATTGACCCCCTCACCTTTCCTGCCTCTATCCACCTGTTCTCCATGTGGATGTGGAGTGAGTTTTCTAAAGCTGAGTTTTGATCATGTGTCTTTCTACTGCTTCATCCAGAAATGGAAAGCAGAGGGTGGCATCTGGAACCGTTTATCAATGTAACAACCAGCAATTGGTGATCAAACGCATCTAGGATGGAGCAGTAAAAACTATGAAGCAGGAACCCAGGGCAACTCCCAGGACACGGCGGTGCCATTGATGGAAAGGAGCGAGGTGCCATGGAAAGGCGCCGCACTGGGTTCTAGGGCTTGCTGTTCAGCGTGTCTCTCTCCCCCGGTTGCTCGGAAGGTGACCAGCACGGTTCTCATAACACAGACGTCCCTGGGGTGGCCATCAGTGAGCGAACCTGGAAGGAGAAACCCGGAAGATGAAGAATAGGGACACCTGGAGAGGAAGTGCACTGGCTGAGGTACAGATTGGCCGACGAGAGGGAGCGCACGCTAAGGCCCATCAGAGTTTCCAAAATGGAAGAGGCAGCAGCAGCCAAGCAGACAGAGTAACTCAGCCAGCTGACGCCAGTTACTGGCACGACAGGCACATGAACAGAATGGTCCTGGTGGAAGCGACACGCGGGTTGACAAGTCGGGTTCCCACTCTTCAGGCTGATTTGGCCCCCACCACTGCCAAATATCCAACCTGCCAGTAACAGAGACGCAGCACTGAGAGCCCAGTAGAACTCAATCCCCAGAGGAGCACAGCCAGCCGCTTGGGAGCAGGTGGACTGCCCTGGAGTCCTCTCACCTTAGAAGGGGAAGCCACTTTCATGAGGATTAACACCTATTCCAGACCCAGGTCTCTAGTCATCTTTCCTCCCCACAGAGCCCGGCCAGCATGACTATCAGAGAGCGTAAAGAGTATCTGATCCACCAGGATGGAATTTTTATAACATCCGAGTTTCCTTCTGCCTCATCTTACTTCTCTCAGGCTCACTCATGGGGCC
>RJWT010032978.1:0-14001 GCA_004365215.1 Cuniculus paca | reverse complement strand
GCAGAAACCACAGGCACTATCTAGCAGTCAACAGAGCTAAACAATTCCATTCCTGGGCCAAAACGTCACTCTGAAAACTTGAAGACAGCTTTTTAAAGAAATCTTTAATCACAAATAATGACAGGTAACATTTTAAATGTATTCTTTTACTCTAGAAGGTTTTCTATATGGTAATATTCAGCTTACCCTAATATGGACCTTAATAAACAGTCATTTGGTTAAAACGTAGATTGCCCCACATGGATGGATGAATGGATAAGCAAAATGTGGTCCAGACATACACTGGAATATTATTTAGTCAGAAAAAGGAAAGAAATTCTGAGACCCACTACAACATGGGTATCATCATGCTAAGTGATATGACAGCTACAAAGGCTGCAAACTGTGATCCCACTTGAGACAAGGCACTTAGAGGAACCAAATTCCCAGTGACAGAAGACACTATGAGAGATTCCAGAGGAGGGAATGGTAGAAGGGGGAAGTGCCATTTCAATGGACTTGGCGGAACTTCAGTTTTACCAGACAAAAAGTTCTAGAGAATGTACAATATGGATATACTTAACACCAATGAACTGCACACTCTCGGTGGCTACAATGATAAATTTCATGTTGTGTGAACTTTACCACAGTTACAAAAAAAGAAAAAAAAAATCCAAAGGACTCTTAGGGGTCTCCAGTGGCCACAGGACATTGCCACACAGTCATGACAGGATGAATGCACACACAGAGGCTAAATGCAGGTTTGCAAAGGGGAGGTCCACACCTGGAAGTCATCGGAGTTGGGGTGCAGGCCAGGCATCCCCCCACCCACCCACCAGCATCACAGTTTCCAGGCAGAATAAAGAAGGGTAAGTTCAAGACATTTCTAGGTAAATGGACACACCTTGAGATCATCCTCTTTAAGTGGAATATGTTGGACACACATGTAAATACCACACTGTTTCCCTGGTGTGAGAAACCAAAAGCATAAACAAGGACCAAAATGTGTAATAGAGGCTATGAAATGGGAAGAAAATGTTCAGCTGGGAAGGGGAACAAGGGAGGGAGGAGGGAAAAAGAAAAGAAGGGAAAAGTGTGAGAGAGGGAGAGAGAAAGAGAGAGAGAGAGAGAGAGAAAGAAAAGAAACAAAGAAAGAAAAGAAAAGAAAAGAAAAGAGAAAGAGAGAGAGAGAGAGAGAAAGAAAAGAAACAAAGAAAGAAAAGAAAAGAAAAGAAAAGAAAAGAAAAGAAAAGAAAAGAAAGAAGGAAATGAGGAAGGGAAAAATGGAGGGCTGGGGATATAGCTCAGTGGCACAGTGCCTGCTTGGCAAGAGGGTGGTCCTGAGTTCAATTCATGGCACCAAAAGAAAAGAAAAAAAAGGAAAATGGAAACAAAGCTTTTGTAAGTGGAGAGGGGAGTAGGGGTTGAAGGGAGGATACAGGAATGGGGGGAAAAAAGAGTCAAGTTATATCATGTACAGGTACAAATTCTCTGTGATGAATACAACCATTATGTATATCTAAAATGCTCCAAAAAAAATCTGGGGGAAAAACGCAATTTCTAGGCAGAGACACGAGCAGAGACACATCACAGACACCGATGGGTGGAAGAGGGGTCCGAGGAAACCCAGCCTGGCGCGGCCCTCGTGCAGGGCTCGTGTCCTTGGGGGATGGCTGTCTGAAGGGCCGGGCAGCGCTCAGGGAGGCCGTGAGGGAAGGCAAACGACCCGCGCTCCTCTGCAGAAAGACCACGCACAGAGGCAGGTGTCTAGTTCAGGAAGACTCAGCAATGACCCTCACAGGGCTATTTCTTTAAGAGAACCAACGAAGAAACGCAGCAGAAAGGGTTATATCCTCCTCCCACGGCTGCTGGGGAGGGTGCCATTCACCTCCAGCGCATGCACTCTTTTTGGTCACGTCCTCTGAATTTCCTGAGAAATCATGACCATCCTTGGGAATCAACTACGGGCCCAAGCTGAGGACTTTGGGACAGAGCGCTCTGGCGCCACCTAGAGCTCACTCACGCTCATTGCCCCTTCGGCGCGGTTTCGCTCGGGCTCAGCTTAGCCAGCCAGCGCCTGGGCGCTCCCCAGGGATTTGAACGCCTCTTCCCGAAGTGGCTGGTTGGCTGGGTGGGTGGGTCCCTCCCGGTGGGTCCCTCCCCCTCCCCCTCCCCTCCACATACACACCGGGGCATCAGGGGTGTGGGAACTGCGAACAGGACACGGGGTGTTGCAGGGTGCGCCACGGGAGCATAAACGCGCGGACAAGCCGCTGACCACGCCGAGCTTGCGCCCGAATGCTGGACTTCACTGAGGACACCCTAACAACTCAGCACAAACTGAAAGCGGGAGCCGGGTGCCCCACCCAGAATCCCAGCACTCGGGGAAGCTGAGGCAGGAGGATTCTAAAGTTTCAGCCCTGCCTGGGCCACCCACCGAGTGACTTGGCAAAACCTTGTCTAGAAATAAAAAATAAGGCACAGGGGACCCTCACTGAGAACACCACAGGTGGGTTCAACCCCCAAAAGAATAAAAAAAAAACCACTTTCCTGGTTTTCCTGAAATATTTCCCCACAAATTGCACATCAAAATCAATGTACACTTACTTTAATTTTGAAAAATAATTTTGCAGGTTTAGGTATTCCTTGGGTTTTATTTTTGAAAGGAAAGGGATTCAGACCATACATATAAAAATAATGCTACTATGTCCTTAAAAATTAAGAACGTAGCCGGGTGAGGTGGTGCACGCCTGGAATCTCAGCACTCAGGAGGCTGAGGCAGTACAACTGTTTTGAGTTCGAGACCAGCCTGGGCTACATAGTGAGTTCAAGGCCAGCCTGAACTGCATAGGGAAACCCCACCTCAAAAAGACAAAAACAAAAAACAAAAATTAAAAACATATCTGGCTATTGAGTATTATTTTGAGTAATTATTGCAAGAACTGTTTCAATGAACTATTTATTACAAAAAGAAAATCCTTTCTCTTTCCTCAAAAAAAAAAAATCACATCAGTGTTGGCACATTTTCATGACTTCTGAGAAGAAAGCAAGGATGTACAGCCTCTCCAAATAAATAGCTTGTGCTTCGTGCCCCCGCTTGGCAAGATGGCAAGTTTGGCTGACGCCGGGTGGAGCTGCCAGGAGGGATGCGCCGGGCCTCCCAAGAGCGGAAGGAGACCAGGCCCAGCTCATGGCCCTGCTGGACAGCAAGACGGCTGGGGGAGAGGGCGCCAGTGGCCCAACGGGGGATCAGGAATTTTAGAGCCAGGAAGAGTGTGGGGAGGACTTGGTGTAAGGAAGGGAAGCCCTGAAAGCCTCCAGGGGCCTCAGTGAGGCCCTGGGCACAAAGATGCCCCAAGATGCCAACAAGGCGGGAACACAGGCCAGCGGGACGCTGGGAATGCCTGGCGTGGAGGAGGAAGTCAGCCGGCGGCCCCTGGCGGCCACACACAGTCCTCTAATTCTTTAAGCACACGTAAGTTTTCCTCCAACTTCAGGCGAGCCTGCCTCTGACCTTGTACTGCCTTCCTTTTCCTGCCAAGTCTCCGGAAGGCCTCCCCCGCCCACTCTGTCCTACTTAACCCCTGCCAGGTCATTGCTCAGAACCATCGGCAGTTCCCACCTCCCTCAGAAGCAAGCTTGTCTTCCCCCCTCCGCCCGAGTTCTCTGCCTGGGCCCGCACGGTCACCTGGGGACATGGAGAGAAAGCAGATCCCTGAGTCCAGCCCAGACGTGCACTGGCCTAGCCACCTTTTCTGCCCATTACTCTCGTCTTCACTGACGGCTCTGGTGGCTCAGGAAAGCTGATGGAGGTTTCTCCCTGCTCTCACGCTGGCTCGGCTGGGAAGGGCAGCTCTCCTGCCCTGTCCTCGAGAAATGCTTGCTTGGCCCTGCGGCCTCCCCACTTCCCTCTTGGGGTCCCCACTGGGCAGAGGGCTTCCAGTCTGTGCCTTCTCCACCCACTCAGCTGTGAGCTTCCCAGAAACAGCATCCACAGGAATGATCTTAGCCTTGGGCGGGGATACATCTACCTATGTTAAGTCAGTGCAGAAAACTCTCATCAGAATACAAATGCTAGTTCTGCACGTGTGTGTGTGCACCCGTGTGTGTATTTAAGAAAAAGGTGGACACCCCACACGCATAGTGACACGCTGGGGCAGATTCTGGAGCAGCGCATTCTTTTCCTGGGCAGAGGTACAGACAAATGCCACGCCATGGATGGTGACATCATGCCTGATAAAATCGACAGTCCCGTGTGATCCTTCCTGCCTTTATACAGGAAGAGAATCAAGAAAAGGCAGAAATTCCCAACTGACCTCAGCAGCTGAAACTGATAGGACACATCAAAGGGGCAGCTCCAGCACCAGCAGCGGCGTTCACACAGGATGAAAGCCCCACGCGCCTCTCTCCACCCGCCGGCTCCCCGCCTCGTCCCTGGCCAGGACAGGCCAGCTCCACCTCTGATCTTAGCCTCGGAGCCTTCCGGGACCCTGGCGGGGTAACTGCTGAAAGGAGGCCCTCCAAGGAACACACAGAAGACCGGAACCAGAGCTGACTCGAATGACTTGTTTCTTCCCTTAGCGCTTATCATGTTCACTCTATAAACCTATTTAAATTGGAAAGAGAAGAAAAAGAGAGGCTCCCTCTCTAAGTATGCAAAACACCTATGCTCAATGACACATGCCCAACTTTGAGAACATCCTACACTGTGAAACTTAATGCGCCTGTTTTTGCTTTTGTCTTTGCTGGTACTGGGGATGGAGCCCAGGGCCTCCTACACACTGAGCTACATCTCCAGTCCAGAGCTACACATTCAGTCCTTTTTATGTCTGCCCATCTGCTTGTCTATTTAGCAGTACTGGGGATTGAACCCAGGGCCTCCACACTGACCTACATCCCCAGGCTTTGCTTTTTTATTTTTTTTTTTTCCCTTTAAAGACAAGATCTTACCAACTCGCTCAGGTTGAACTTAAACTTGACATCCTTCCGCCTCAGTCTCCCAGAATGCTAGATGGACAGGCATGCACCACCACACATGGCGAATTATTTTTTAACTTAGAGTCTAAGTCACCCAGGCTGGGCTTCAAGTTGTGACCCTCCTGCCTGCCCCAGCCTCCCAAGCTGCTGAGGTCACAGCGATATGCTACCTCATCCCGCCAACTCCACGTTTCATGAGGGTGCGACACAGTTGCTGGCCTCATTTCCACTGAATGCATTTGCTGGCAAAGTAAAGATATTCAGAGGCAAAATGTGTAGCTCCAGACTGGAGATGCAGCTCAGTGTGTGAGAGGCCCTATATTCCACTGCCAGCACCAGCAAGGACAGAAGCAAACACAGACCCATCGAGTTGCATGACACAGTGCAGGATGTTCTTGAAGGTTGGGGAATGTGTGTGGCTGAGCACAGTAAAGACACTCAAAGGTGCAACCACTAATACAACTAACTATAAACAGCCCGAAGGATTAGCACCAGAGCTAATGAGTCTTATGCATAAAAACACACCAGGTTTTTCCTGATCTGCTGAGTCAACCAGTCCGTGCTACATAAATGAGCCAAGAGGTAGGCCAAAAAAAGGCAACCAGAGACTACAGATTGCTGCCAGTTAAATGTCACATGAATGTATAGTTCTGAAGATTCAGCATTGTGGTAGAGCATTTGCCTAGCATGTGTAATGCCTTAGCTTCACCCCCAGCATCACACAAATATAGACAGACAAACAGACAGATATGCTATACACATAGAGACTCACATGCTACATCTACAAAGAGGCCTATTTCTAACAAATGTGAAGAGAAAGAAATAAAATCCCAACATATCCATTTACGTAACTTTCTGGAATTCTCCCCAAAACACCAAGTCCTGTATTTTCATCACTCAATTTGCCCTCAAATTTCCTGTTAGAGGGTGTGGTTATTCCCAGCATCCTCAGGGTAAAAGTTACCGAGACAGTGAAGAAAGGACTTGTTTCTCTTAGAAAAAGGAGCAAGCAACAGGGGCATACAGCAGATTAACAAGGTTTAGGAAATAACCTAAGAAAGCAACACTACAGTCACAATATGGCAAAGACATGTTGGGTCTGGGGTATGAAAAGAAATGAAACACCACTATAAAATCACGAAAGAGCTAGGTGTGGTGGCACACACCTGTACTCTCAGTACTCTGCGATGCTGAGACAGGACGATCACAAGTTTGAGCTCAATCCGGGCCACTGAGCAACTCAGTCCCTACCTCGAAAAAATCATAAAAAGGACTGGGGGGATTAGCTCAGTGTGAGGGCACTGGGTTCTACCCCTAGAGAGAAAAGAACAGTGCCCACGAAACTACCAGCACAGAATCCCTCTAAGTACGAAGAAGGGGCCCTCCTCCTGCTGCTGCAGGTTCACTGAGTGTGGCAAGGGCTGAATGCCACTCGAAGGCAGGCACATTTCTCCAACGGAAAGCTTTCATCTTTAGCCCACACTCTTCATGATCCTTTATACCCTCGGGAGAGCTGGTAGGTGACAGTGTGTGTGTCCGGTCCCGGTCACTCTGGTACCGGCCAGTCCACTCACATATGTGAGTATCCACGTACGCTAAGTGGTTGGTGAAAATTCCTTGTGCTTCCTCAGTAACCACCTCACTGAGGGTAGAAGGAAGCAGCCTTCTCTTTGCCAAAGCATCCAGCCAGAGAAAGGCCCTCTGCGTCCTTAACTTTCCTGAACCACGGGGGCCGTGAGGATTTCTTTAACGGCAACGTGTTTCCCTTACTTTCTAGAAAATGCCACCGCAAGGATGACAGTAATGGTGACCCGTTTGCTTTGTTCCCCAGACTCTTTGCCTGCCTTGGAAGCGAGGGGTGGGGGTGGAGGGGGGTTGGTGTTAGCTGGACCAGCCGAGGCAGTTCCGGGAGGGGGCGACATTTCTCCGGCCATCTGCTCCAGGCTCAGCCTGCCAGCGGGAGGTCACTGGTGGGAGGTCATCCTCAGACCCGCCGGCCACCTCCTCCAGGTCAAGCCCTGTGGCTTACTCCTGCAATCTTGGGGTCCTGGGTCTCCACGGGGGGCATTCCGGGAGGCTCTGCTCCACAACCTCAGCAGGACTCTTCCCTCTCCCACGACAGCACCTGGCAGAGAGGCCAGCGCTAGACATCTGCTCTCCTGCAGCTGGGCCCTCGGCAGAGCTGCTCCTTCAGGGAAAAAAAGAGGCTGCTGGTGTAGCGCTGAGGTGAGGTTTGCACAGACCATGCCAAAGGTCTTTTTAAACTCCGCTGTGCATGCTGTGATCACGTGCTCAAGTCCTCGAACCTCACAGCGAACTTCACCTGCAGTGCGCAAACCCAATTACCCGGCACCCACAGTCCTCGGAAAACAATAAATAAAAACCTGTGAAATGCGCCATCTAATGTACTAGAAGCCATGGACGTTTCCCCACTAAACTACATAAACATCATTTGCATGCCGTGCTCATCCATCCATACGCGTATGTTTGATAAAAGTCTAACTCCTTTATTGCAATGAATAAAAGGAAGGCATACCAAACCTTTAATGTTTCACCTTTCTTAACGTAGAATATGAAAAATCCCACATACTTAGATATTTGTCTGATTAAGTGACTTAGGCCACACACTAAACCTGAATGAAAGTAATTTCCCCCAAAATGAAACAATTCTGATCCTTAGGGTTGTCTTTTTTTCCTCTTGATTTTCCGCATAGAACAACACTGGAGACAGCCCAAACAAGTCAGCATGCCTCCCCGCATAAACCTCGGTCTGTCCTCTGTTTAACAAAACAATAAACACAAAGGACCATCCAAGCTCACACAGCAGGAACAGCCCCTCTCACCACGACAGAGACCACCCTCCAAAGCACGGTTCCCCCCACATCCCAGCAGCCCCACTGGAAGCACACCCTAATGACCACTTGGCCCCATAAGAAGCTTCGGGAGGGGAGAGGCAGGGAGAGGGCAGGAGGAGGGCAGGGAGGGAACGGAAGGATGGTAGAAGGGATGCAATCTGCCAACACTGCTGCCAGCCCCTTCCTTACTCCTGCCACAGCACTGTGCGTAGCTGCTGCCCGCTGGAGCATCTGTGCTAATCAGTGCTAGGGCCCCAGGGCCACCTGCTCTAGGACAGCTCCAAGAAGCCAGGAGCGGAGGGGAGTGCTACCCCGGACCAATCTTTGAAGCCCATGTCAATGCAGCTTCGAGACACCCCAGAAGAGATGCCTGCGGCAAGAAACGTGCTCCTGGCCAGTACGAGCCTGGTCACTCCATCTGCAGCCTGCTTTCTCCAAACACCTAACCACCGGACAGGGACTCTACCCCTTACGGCCGCCCGCATAAAACCTCCCCTTGGCATTAATCTGCTCCTGAATACGAGCTCAGAGGATGTCACTGGATTCACGAGAGGGTTTAAGTCTGCCACAAAGACGCAGGAAACCACACGTATGAACGCTGTGAAGGATCTGGCGCCCGACAGAAGAGCCTGCAGCCCAGGACAGGGGCCCAAAGGAAACTTCCAGCATGTGATTACGGCTGAGGAGGCAGCAGGTGCACTCACTCCATCGTTGAGAAAACTAGTATTAGAATACAAATCTGGGGAAAAAAAGATCCTAAGGGTAATTACAAGCTTTACAAAATAATTTACGGGGTGATATTTAAAAGCAGTGTTTGCCAAGACGTGTAAGTCTAGGTGCTTTCTAGGAGCTCAGTTTACAGTCATTTGCCTGTGAATGAAGAAAACCAGGAGATGGTGTGCCCGGGTAGCAGAGGCAGCCGTGACCTCTAGCGACCAGCCGACACAGGTGCTCCTGCTCCTTCGCAGTCCTCCCGACAGTCTGGGCCTTCATCTACCGGGCCAGGAAGTTACTGTGTGACCCGGTTCTGGCCTCAGTCTTTGCTTAAGCCAGTGAGTGACCAATCATCACAGCCACCCAGCAAAGTCACCTGTGGTCCCCTGAAAATCCCAGAAACCCAGACCACTCTAGACCTGGCTGCACCATCTCCAGGGGCCTGGACACAGAGGGGAAAAGTGCGCAAGCCAAGTGTAGAGAGAGACAAACACATGGTAAAAGGCCACCCTCCACCCTGGACTTTCTCAGGAAGGTGCACTTCTTCTGGCCACACAAAGATGTAACAAGAGAACAGCTGAGCAGGGAAACATACGGACTCTTCCCCATGGCTCTGCAGTGGGGGCACTCAGTTCAGGGTTGAGCCACCGAATGAATCATTTGGTCATGCTTTCAAGCGAGGCAGTAACTGATAGGGAGGTGCGTGTTTGCAGCTCAGGCTACGAGCAATCCACAGAACGCATTCCGATAAACCAGACACTTTTTTCTGCAGTGCCAGGGATGAAACCGGGGCCTCGCAAATGTCAGTCACACGCTGTACCACTGGGCTGCAGCTGCAGTCCCACTGCTGCCGGCACGAGGGCACGCTCCACCCCGCGCTCCGCGTAGCAAGGTTAGCAAATGCCAGCTAATCCAGCAGGACAGAAGGCAGATTAGCGGGCACTGGGGGTGGTGAAGGAAGCTGGTAGGAAGATCAAAATTTAGACAGAGAATGATGCTTGTCTGGGCTTGAGAAATAATTTCTAAAGTACTCACCAGTGCTTTTATAATAAAAAAGAAGTCTGGTGTTTTACACATACTACATACATCTTGTATCATTTACAGCACTCGCGCACCAGGATAGCAACTAATCCTAGCATGAATTAATTTATTAACCTGGAAAATTTCCTCTGCCTCACTGAACAAAGCACCATGTCAAATTAGTTTCTGGTCGAATCGGCAAAAATAATACCCACATCTATTACTGAAAATTACCAAAACGATTTTGAAAAATTTGAAAACCTCAGTACGTTATTAAAAGTGTGTTTGAAAGTTTTCAAATTCATGGCTTGGGTTTTACATCTTGTTATACATTACTCAAACTATAAAATTCTATGCAAACCACCTCATCAGAACATCCATTTAAAGGAAACGGGTCGTTTTAAAACCCAAAACAGGATTCCATGTAAAACCTCAGAGTCAACCCTTTGAGACAAAGGTTGAATTCCTCTTCCCTGGAGATTTTTAAAGACCTAAGCCAGCATGTGGCCCACGGCTTCCCCTCTTTCCTTCTCAGATGGCCTTGGTGCTGTCCTTCGAACGGATTTCAGGTTGTCTGTGTCTACCCCTAAATATGCCCTTATAGGTTTTTGTTTTTGTTTTTTGGTACCAGGAATCGAACACAGGTGCCTGTGCTGCTGAGCTATATCTTCGGCCGCATGTCTGGCTTTTAAAAAAAATCAGAAATCACTCAGATGTAGAGTGCTTGCCTAACATAGATTCACTCTACAGTCCAAAAAAAGAAGAAAAGGAAAAAGTCAACAAAGAATTACATATATGACACTTCTAACCAGATGATATGAGGTCCAACTTCACTCTCAATTGCAGACTTGCAAATGTAAATAATACAATCATTTCTTAGTTCTCACATTCACAGAGAGAAAAACAAAATGACAGGAGAGGTAAATAACGTGGATACCACGTGGCCCATAAGACGTGGCAACATCGATCGACGCTTGCAGCGCGCACATCTTCCACCGACCCTAGGAACGTGGTGCCGCAGAGAACCGCAAAGAAGCCACAGGATGCCAGGTGCCTGCTGCATTGACCGCGCGGGTGTCAACCCAAGAGCTGGGCCGCAGGCCAAGCAGCATGGCTTCTCCTCAAGTGATCAAGTCTGACATGAGCCTTGTAAGGACAAAGAGACACCTGAGGGACCTTTGTACAGCGAAACAGTGACAGGACTCTCACGGCCCATCCTCCCCAACGGGCTCAGACACTGCCGCCCCTGACACTTTAGTTCCTGAGTTACAAGGTCTTATTAAAACAGCTGGCACAAGCCGGGGCTGGTGGCTCACACCTGTAATCCCAGTACTCAGGAGGCTGAGACAGGAGGATCGTTGCAAGTTCGAGACCAGCCTGGGCTACAAAGTGAGCTCAAGGCCAGCCTGAATGGCATAGCGAGACCTTGTCTCAAAAAGACAAGGGCCGGGGATGTAGCTCAGTGGCCTAAGCACCTGCCTGGCAAGTGCAAGGTTGTGAGTTCAATCCCTGGTGCCACCAAAAAAAAAAAAAAAAAAAAAAAAGCCATAAAAAAAGATACTGCACTTAGAAATGAAGTTGCTAAGTTAATGTGGCAAAGAACATTCTTTATTCATTTCTGAACTTCCTCCCGTGGTTCTTGGCACAGCACTAGGAATACCTGATAGCTAGTGTTTAAATGGACCCGGTGGGCACCCTCCCTCTCCCTCTCCTTCTCTAGTGTAAAACACCAAACACAGCAGCCAGTCGCTCCCGTGAACAGCAGGCAAGATAGGTCACCTCCCTAGAAGCACTGTATTATCTATGTAACATACTGGCAAAGACACAAGGATTAAACTCGCTTAGCAAATGAAAATCTTAAAACAACAACAATAAAATACAGAGTCTTTTTTTCTTTTTCTTTTTGTCTGATCCTTTGTATGCAGTGCACTATGTAGCCCAGGCTGGCCAAGAACTCACAGTGATCCTCCTGCCTCAGCCTCCTGAGTACTAAGACGACAGAAATACAACACCATGCCCAGCTAGGATCTTTTCCATTTTCAATGCTGGATTCATCCCAAGGTATAATACAGTCAACTTTCTGGGTCTGCGAGTTCTGCATCCAGAACCAATGAAAATATTTGGGGAAAAATGCATCCGTACCGAACATGTATTGACTTTTTTCTTATGATCATCTCCTAAGCAACACAGTGTAACTACTGATAAGGTATGCTAGGTATTACCAGTCATCCAGAGATGATTTACAGCACACGCAAAGACGTGTACAGGTTACCTGCAGGACCCTGGAACCAATCCTCAAAGATAGCCAGGTGGATGTAAATCTAAGTGCATGTACACACACACACACACACACCCCTTCAACCCTAGTCAAGACCTTGGCAGTGATTCCCATTTGTATGTTCTACTCACTGCTGCCTGTCTTGGTCAACATGAGGAAGACACAGAGCTTACCTTTTGACCACCAGCTTCAAGGTCTTATGGGACCCTTTCACCAGGCAAATTGCTTCCTGCCTAAACCCTGAGAGGCCAACGTCATTGATGCCCACGATCTCGTCTCCGGCCAGTAACTTGTCCACAGCTGCGGCTTTACTTCCTTCCTCAATCTGTAACAGAGAAGCAAGTTCCGTGAGCCTCCACGAGGAGCCAGCGATTCCCGAGTCCACGCCAAGTCCCTGCAGGCAGCTGGGAACACAACAGGCCAGAGCCCACACGGCTCCCGGACTCTGGATCCCAGAGCTGGCTGCGGGATTAGCTCGGAGCCAAAGGACCCAGATCGGCCCAGGAAGCTTGGAGTGAAGAGGGCCCCAGAGGCTGGCGGCATTACGGGGGAGACTGCGGGCGCACCTCTCCCTCCCTCCCCGCCTGTCTCCTTCCCAAGAACAGGGATACCTTATGCGGCACATGGAAAACTCTGAAGCCAACCAAAACCAAGGGATCCAAAGACACCAACTCATCTCCTGCATTTCTGCACTATTTTTTATTATGCACTAATTGTTTCTCAAGACATCAATCCTCTGCCTGCCTGGACTGTTTTTTGAAGTTTTACGGCGATGTGATTCAGATACCTCAAATTCATTCAAAGCACACACAAGAGTGCGGCTTTTGGGTCTATGCACAGAATTGCACCATCATCACCACGATCCAGTTCACATTTCCCTCTGCCCAAAAGAAACCTCATGCTCACTCGCAGTCACTTTCCAATCTTTCCAGTCCCCGGCAATCACTGATACACCTTCTGGGTCTAGACGCCAGAGATTTGCCAATTCTGGGATGTAGAAGCATACAACATTTGGTCTTTGGCATCTGGCTTCTCTCACTTAGCATAATCAGGCTTTCACAGTTCACGGATGTTGTAGCATGAGTCTGCAGTTCACTCCTTTTTATGGCTGAATACTATTCCATGACCCAAACAGACTACACTGTTTATTCATGTCAGTTGGTGGACATTCGTGTGTTGCTACATTTGGTTATGAGGAACGATCTGGCTATGAACACTGGTACACAAGTTTTTGTGTGACATGTTTTCATTTCTGTCAGGTATATACCTAGAAGCCAGACCTCTGTGTCCTTTGGCAACTGCAACGTCTTACAGACCCATCAGACTGTTTTCCAAAGTCATTGCACCATTCTACATTCCCAGCAGAGAAGTTCCCAATTCCTCCCCATCCTTGCTACCACTGTTATCGTAGTCCTAATCATTTTACCGTGTTACAGCCATGGTGTGTATCAAGATAATTCGCTATGACTCAAGGGTAAACGCCGCTTCTTCTGCGTGCCTTAAACGATGCCTTGAAACTTTGGAACCTGGAGCTACGGGTGTGGCTCAGTGATAGAGCACTTGGCTAGCGTGCAGGAGGCCCCAGACTGCTCCAGATTCCATCCCCAAACAGCAACGAAAATGGAAACAAACCAACCACAAAACAGCCTGAATGCCCTCCGTGTTGTAACTTTTTATTGCCAGTTTTTCCTATACAGCAATAATACCACTCAAAGGCAATTAACCCCAGCTAATACGTCTGTTTTCTGTGCAAGGAGTTGGCAGACTATGGCAAGGAAGCCGAACCCAGCCAGTGGCTCAGTGGCTGCTGTTTTCCTGGAATACACCCGTGACCATTCACTTACTACAGGGCAGCAATGGGTCCTTGAACCACAAAGCCAAAAATATTTACTACTTGGCTTGTTCTGAAAAACACTGGCCAACTCCTCTTTACCCCCAAAAAGCCTTTACAAACTGTAAAGAAGCCCCAGTGGGAGGTGACCTGAGGCCTGTTGGGAGCCATCTGAGTAGTCTCAAAGTTGCCCACTCCTCAGCCCAGGTTAACCTGAGGGTCACTTCTCCAAAAGCCAGCCCAAAGACTCACTGCTTACCAGGTCTGGCCCAAAGCTTTGATTTTTCTAAAATCTCCACCTAGAACCCTGAACAACTGCTTTTTTGTTTTTTTTTTTTTTTGGTACC
>RJWT010032977.1:0-14005 GCA_004365215.1 Cuniculus paca | reverse complement strand
GTAAATGGATGCAACTTGAGACCATACTTATAAGTGAAACACATCAAACTCACACATGTAAACACCATATCGTCTCCCTAGTGTAAGGAACTGAAAGACTCAATAAAATACAAAATCCCAGATAGATATGGGGAAAGGGTAAGAAACTTCTAAAGGATAAAACAATTCAGGGAAAAGGAGAAAAGATGTAATGGAAAAGAAAAGATATAAATTAGTATATATAGGCCGGGCGTGGTGGCTCACACCTTTAATCCCAGCACTCGGGAGGCTGACACAGGCGGATTGTTGTGAGTTCGAGACCAGCCTGGGCTACAAAGTGAGCTCAAGGCCAGCCTGAATGGCATAGTGAGACCCTGTCTCAAAAACAGGGCTGGGGATCTAGCTCAACGGTCTAAGTGCCTGCCTGGCAAGCACAAGGTCGTGAGTTCAATCCCCAGTGCCGCAAAAAAAAAATTAGTATACATATATATGTGTATATATATATATATATATGATAGATAAGATGATTGTACTACTAATTTTATTAGTTCTTTGAAAAAAAACAGTTAACATTCATAGGACCAGACCAATTCTATATGCCTATACCTGCTAAACTGAGAAACTCTGGAAGACAACTATAGGAAATAACAACCTTTGGTATCTTCCCATCACCTAGCTTTAAAAGCCTATATTGTTATTACTTTGGGCTCTTTATTACTGTTATTTATCTGTCTTTATTGTTTTTTGTTTCTCTTGTGCTTTGTTCTGCTATTGTCTCTAACATAGAAAGGATAGATGTACAAGTATACACTTATACATGCTTAGAACTACTCCTGCAGAGTTTACAAGAGTAGATTTAATTAAATATCAAGATATGAACAGCTACATTGAAGAAAATGAGACATTATGGTAGCCATAGCTGATTTCTTATCTTTAGGTTCTGAAGTCCAATAATGCTTTTATTCTTTGATTTGATTGGTTTAAGTCTGTTTTGCACTACTTGATTGCAATATGTGAGAAGATATGAACAGCTTTTTTGAAGAAAACAAAGGACATTAAGGTAGCCATTGTTGATTTCTTATTGTCTGAGTTGAAGACCTGTAATGCTTTCACTCTTGTGTTTTAGCTGGTTTTACATTATTTTGTTTTGCTTGAGTTTATTGTGTGTGAATGTATGAACAACCATTTCAAAGAAAACAAGAGACACTAGGGTAGTCATTGTTAATTTCCTGTCATTATGTTTTGAAGACCTGTATTGCTTGCATTATTCTGTTCTGATCTGCTTTGTTGCATTTTACTCTGTTTTGTTTTGTTTGGTTTTTATTCTCTTTAAAATAAAAAAAGATTTAAAAAAACCATGGATTAATTGGACAGATGCTCTGGTGTTTGATCTCTGTGCAGCTTCAGCTATGCATTTTCCCATCAGCCTCTGAAGTGACAAGAGCAGGGCTTTGAGTGCATTGCCTCCTCACAGTCATCTTTAGGAGAGTTGACTCATCCAGGTAGGCTTTCCAGCAATCGTCCAGGTGAGCTTTCTTGACTCAAGAGCAATGGACCTATTGCTGGACCTCAGAAACCTTTACTGCTGTGGGAGTGGTCAAAATAATTAAGTAGGGGCTCCTTCAGGTGGATTGTAGGGGCTTTTTCCAATCTTTTACCCACACTTGGTCCCCTGGATTAAAGGCTGCCTTTTTAGTTATAGTCTCTGTATCTGAGAAGAAGTTTTTTCCAACTGTGTAAGCTGTTCCTGCAGAAATACGTTACTTAGCTGACATAGGTCTCTCTGGAGACCTCTAATTATGGGTGGGGTCTCCCAGGTAGAACTTCAAAGGGTATATATCCTGTGGGGTCTGTTGAGCTTCATATCTTGAGGGCCATGGGAAGCAAATCTACCTATGATGCTCAAGTTTCTTGGTGATAGTTTAAAGTCTTATTTATCCTATTTATCAACTTTAAAGTCCTATTTATCCTTTCAACTTTTTTGTGGGCTGTATGCTATAAGTCCTACATGATTTTTAATTCTTCAGTCAGTTTCTGGGTTATTTTTTGCCATAAATGTCAGGCCCATTATTCCTGCCTATGGTCGGGAGCAGCCTATATCTGAGGCTAATTTCTCTTATGATAATTTCAGTACTACTTTAAAGACTTCAGTGGCTTTTTCTATTTTAGCAGGAAATACCTCCAGCCACTCAGAATAAATACAGAAAAATACCAGGAAATATTTGTAGTGTCTACATGAGTTTTGTAAAATTTATTTGTAGGTCTTCAAAAGAGGGAAGTCTGGCATATTGGATACCAGGTCGAGGTTTAGGTCCAGATGGGCTTCCATCTTTGCACAGGTTTGACATTTCTGACTAACAGAGGCACAGACTGAGGCTAATTTTGGAATAGAATAGTAGTGGCTTAGAAGCTGATTTGTAGCAGTTTTTCTTCCATGTGTGATGTCATGATGGCGTTTTACTCAGGCACAGGCCAAATCTGTAGAACTATCATCTGATCATGCGGTAATGTCTAAGCACAACTTGGGCTGGTGCAGGCCCCTTCTTCTTGTGCCCATTTGATTTCCTCCTTAGGGTAGTAGAGGGCCTGCTGTGGAGACTGAGGACAGTTTTAGGGGGTATTTTGTGTTGGGCTTTCAGATTTTGTACTAAATCATTTTCCCCCAGGTGGAGCCTTCTGCTGCCAATTTGGTAGCTTCTGCTTTGTGATTGCCAAGAGTGACAGTGTCTTTTACTTTTTGGTGCCCTTTACAATGGGTAATGGTGACTTTCTTAGGTTTCCAAATTGCAATCAGGAGCTGAGAAATCTCATCCTTGTCTTTGTTTCCCTTCTGCCATGAGAGTCCATGTTCCTTGTACAGCATTGCACAGGCATGAACAGTGGCAAAAGCACACCTCGAGTCAGTATATATGTTTACCTTTTTCCCTTTAGCCAAGTTGACAGCTTGTATTAGGGTCCACAGTTCTGCCCATTGAGCAGACCGGTTTTAGGGAAGAGGTCCAGCTGGGAGCATGTCTTTTGTAGTGACAACTGCACAGCTGGCCTGGCATTTTCCATCCCTGACTGAGGTACTTCATCTGTAACAGGGTGTACTCAGCATCAGACTAGGGTTCCATCTGCAGATCTGGCCAGCTAGCAAAGAACTCATTAGTCAAGGCAAGATAGTCATGATCTGGAGGGCCAAGCTCAGTGGGCAGGAAGGTGACTATATTCAGAGATTTAGTCAGTTGAAAAATAAGTCACATATTTCCAACAAGCAATCCCTGGTACTGGGTGACATGGCTGTTTGAGAGACAGTGGTGTCTATGACTGTTTAGTAGGTCTAGAACAGCATGTAGGACCTGAACTGTTAAGATTTTGTCCCAGAGTCAGTTTGTTAGCCTCTTTGACAGGGAGAATGGTAGGTGGCAGTGCTCTCAGGAGGGAGGCCAGCCTTTTGCCATGGGGTCCGGGATTTTTGATAAACAAACAATGGGTTTTCCCCAGGGGCTAAGTTTCTGAGTGAGGACCCCCAATGCAACATGTCTCTGTTCATCAATGAACAGACTGAATGGTCTAGTCACATCAGGAATGCCCAATGCCAATGAGAGTGTCCTTTCTGTGGTCTAAAAGGATTTAGGTCATTCTAAAGCCCAGTTGACTAGCTCTGTTGCATTTTCTTTTCCTGCCAGCATATCATACAGTCTTGGCCTGTTCGGCAAACCCCAATATCCAAATCTGACCAAAGCCCTCAGTGCCCAGGAATTCTCTAAGCTGTGTTTTATTTTCAGGCCTTGGAATGAAACAGATGACTTCTTTTCCGTCAGGGCCCAAGTGCCTGAGTCCTTTCTCTAAGTCAAACCCCAAATAGCAAACTTTTTGTTTACATATTTGAGCCTTTTTCCAGGAGACTTTATAGCCTGTGGCCAGTAGGTGGCAGAGAAGGGCTTGTGTCACCTTTCAGCAGTGTGTATGGCCTGGACTACAGATTAAAATAAACTAAATACTGTATAAGGGTACAATTAAAGTCTGCATGTTGAAACTGGGCTGAATCAGTTGCCAGTGCTTCCCCAAAGAGTGTGGAAGAGTTCTTAAAACTTTGTGGTAAATGAGTCCAGGTAAGTTGAACTTTTTGTCCCATCTCTGGGTTTTCCCATTTAAAGGCAAAGAGGAGCTGGCTAGTGAGTGCAACCTGCAAACAGAAGAAAGCACCTTTTAAGTCCAGACAGGTGAATCAGGCAACATCAGGGCAAGCAGACACAGGAGAGTATAAGGACCAGAGACCATCAAGTGCAGAGTTGTGGTGGCTGAGTTGATAGCGTGGAGGCCCTACACTGGCCAGTAGTCCCCATTTGGCTTATTCACTGGCAGGAGGATAGTGTCCCAAAGCAACTGGTAGTCTATCAGGATTCCCAACTGTTTCATGTGTGAAATGTGGGGCTGGATTCCAAGTTGAGCCTCTTATGACATTGGTTACTACTTAATAGCAATGGGAGTTGCAGTGAGACAGAGCTCAATCATAAAGGGGTATAACTGATTGCAAGCCCTGGAGGTGAGTTCTCTGCCCATACTTCTGGGAATAAGTCTCTCTAAACTTCAGGGTTATGATTATCAGGCATCTCAGCCTGATACAGGTGCTATTTTTCTCCTCGGGGTACAGTCAAAGTCAATATCAAGTCTGGAGCAGTAGGCCTGAGCATGAGAAAACATGGCTGATTTGGACCAAAAGAGATAGCTGCTCCTAATTTGGAGAGGAGTTTACATGCTGGGAGAGGAATGAAGCACTCAGGCATGTACAAAAATTCATGTTTGATAAAATGTGCACCAATCTCATAGGACCTGCTTTGACAGAATTTTTTTTCCAGTGGGGGTTCCATGGCACCAACAAATTGGATATTCTGAGAGGTCAGAGGAACAACAGGCTGAGTCACAACTGAATGTTCAGGCCCACTGTCCACCATAAAAGTTATAGATTTCTCCCCAATTCTGGCAATGACCATGGGCTCCCAGGGAGCCCATCTAATAGAGCCCAGTTTGTCTTACTCATTGTCATCAAAAAGAGACAGAAGAGGCTCAGGCTGTTGCGGCTCCATTCAGGTTTCTTTGTGTCCTGTAGACAGAGGGGACATTGATCTTTCCAGAGTCCAAGTTGTTTGCAGTGAGCACATTGGGTCAGCTGCCAGGCCGTAAGGCCTACCACCAGTTTTAGGCTGTGAGGATTGTGGAGCCCCCTTGCATCAGTTGCTCTGGTGGGATTGGCCTTAGTGATATATTTCAGAAATGAGCTTTCCTAATATTGCAGCCAGAACAGCTTTCTGCTGGATCTTGCAATCTGCCTCATGCTATTGCTTCTTTTTATCTTCTCTCTTTTGGCTTACAAAAACCTTTTGAGCAGTGTGAAGTAACTCAGTGGTGTTCATGCCAACAAAACCATCAACCTTGTGAATTTTTCTCCTAATGTCAGTGGCAGACTGAGCAACAAAGGCAGCATTGATCATCTTTTGGTTTTGAGGTGCCTCTTGGTCAAAGGGTGTATAGACTTGCTAGGCTTCACGGAGTGTCTCATAAAATTTGGTTGGACTTTCACTGGGTTCTTGAATAATTTCTGTAATCTTAGACATTGGCTTTTTGCCTCCTTCTTTGAGCCCTGCAAGAAGCGTAGTGTGTTATTGATCCAAAGCCTCATGGCCTTCTGTTGTATTGCAGTCCCAGTTTGAATGTGCTCATGGGAAAGCCATGTTCACCCAAGCATCAGGATCAACCACAGTGCCAGGGACTTTTGATTTCAGCCAGGCTTGGACCCCATCTAGAATGTAGAGACATTCTTCAGTATTAAACAGGGTCAAAAGGAGCTGCTGACAGTCATCCCATGTTGGCAGGCAGGTCTGAAAAGTGGATGTGAGGTCAGTCATTTCTTGGGGATTCTCCAAGTAGGACAGGTTGTGGTGCCACCAATTCAGGAGGTCAGCTGAACTAAATGGCTGATGATACATCAAGGGCAGTTGGTTGAGTGTGCCTCCCTGAGCTCTGGGGTAGACATAAAGTGGCAGCTAGAGATGAACTGGAGGTTCAAACTGAATGGCAGAATGGAGACAATGGCTGATAGAGCTGCCAGGCTTTCTGTCCATGTTGACAGCACCTGATAAGGAATCAGTCTGGGGTTTGGAAGATGCTCCAGTAGTTGTCGGCATTGGAGTTGTGGAGTCTGGGACAGTGGCCAGAGGCTCTGGGCAGGCCAGAGGTGGTATAGCCTGGGCAGCAAAGAAGGGTGGCAGACGCAGGGCTCCAAGTGATGGGAGAAATCCCAGAGCAGAGACTTGGGTAGGCTGCATGAGATCAGTTGAATCAGGAATGACTAATGGAGCCAAGAGACCACTGGAAGGCACAGCTGGAGTGGGAAAAAATGGGTGTGGTCCTGAGATGCACTTGATGGTGGTGACGGCAGCAGTACTATGGCTTCTGGGAAGAGACGTGGCAGCAGCAGTTCTGGTTGTGATAGTGGTGTCTGTGGCAGTGGTACTATCTGTAGAGGCAGTGCTGGCTGTGACACTGTGGAGTCTGGAAAGGTAGGGTCACCCAGTGACTGTGGCAGCAGCGCTGGGATGGGCTGTGGGAGCATGGAAGAGTCTGGAAGGGTAACACCACCCCTGTGACTGTGGCAGCAGTGTTTGGATTGGTGGCAGGGGCAGAGAGGCCAGCTGGGCAGCTTGGCGCTTGTGATTATAAAGAGGTGGCAGATCAGACTTGGGGTCTTCAGGTAGGACCGAATAAAGCTTCTCTGGTTTAGGGCAGGCCTGAGAGGGTTTTGGGTGGTCTCATGGATTTGTTTTGATGACCAGGATGGTCCTTCTGTCATACAGAGAACAGGCTCAGAAACAAGGTGGCAGGCTTTGACACAGGTTAAGCCAGGAATTGATATGAAGAAACTGGTCAGGGTGGCCCAACTTGGGGTTGGTTATGCCATTCCAGACTTGCCAGACAATCTCAACACCAAGCCTTCCTACAGGTGGCCAACCAGGTCATAGGTCCGGCCAGTCAATCTCACAGAAGGTTCAGAGCTTCCAGGGTTTCATTTTTGTTCCATAGTCTCAGGGAATTCTCTTTTGAAGTTTTTTAGCATACAGTCTAGGATTGTGGGTTTACTCTGGCTTGCACCCATTGTACCTCCCTATGGTGTGTGTGTGGTGTATCCTCAAATGGTAGCACAACAGACAAAGGGTGGATGCCCCTTAGAGAGAGACCATTTAGATGCCCAACTGGCTGCCTGCCTCTTGGCAATGTTGGGACCATCTGGACTATGGAGATGCATCAGTAGGTTCTCCATTTTATCCTCATTGGACGCATTCATGGATATGCAGGTAGGGGTCCAGTCAAGCTCTGTAGCTCTGAGGTCCCAAAGGGGCTTTTCACTGTGGAGCATAGATGGAATGGCCTACTGCTTTGGCTGTCTGTTAGAAACACTCACGCAATCCTTCAGCAGGCACTCAGAGGTTAAACATTCCGACCTCCTTCCCTTGTGGGTGGCCTGAACTAATGAGAGGTGATCAGGCTCTCCTTCTACTTGGATCTGAGCAGGATTAACTGACGACTGACTGGGGCACCCCCAGAGGTCTTACTTTACCCAGTGACCTGACCCAACTGTCTCCCCTCTTATGGGTCCAATGAGGGTCATTGGTGCTGAGCAGGGCCCTCTGATCTGGGCTCCCAAAGCAACTCCAAGAAGAACTGGAGGGCACACTTTCCTTTCGGGCAGCCGGGAGGGGGCCCCTGCTTTGGCCACTGGGCCTTCACCAGTGACCAAAGTGGTCAGCATGGTCTTCCTGGTTGGGGAACCAAGACATGTTATAGAAATCAGATCAAACACGGAAGGAAATGGCACTGAAGTATAGGAGGTAGTTTATGACACTGGTGGGCTTCCGAGGATCTCTCCCAAAGAGCCAGAGCCTGGCCTGGTGGGTTTTTGGGGATTTTCAAGGGAAAGCAAGCAGGGAGGTACATAGGCAGATTCAGCATGTATGATTGGAGGGTTGGGTGACATCATGTGTTGCAGAAGGACTTTAAACATTTCAGGTTACATCATGAGGCCATCAGTTATACAAAGTATATAAAGGAAAAAATATCCTGTTACATTTTAAGTTACATTGTAGGGCCATCAGTTACACAAGGGAAGCAAAGACAGGTGTTTACACTAAGGAAGAAGTGTTCTGTTATCAGGCCTGCTGGACATGTCCACTGGGCTTGGCAAGCATTTTTGGGTGACTTTCTTAGCAGGCCTCTGCCTAAAGTTTTAATTCCCTTTCAGTCCAGGCCTAGTGTCTTGCCATGGGAGCTGGCTATGGTATACAGAACATAACTCCATGTGCCTCCAGTCACAGTTGAGGCCTCACTGTCCTGTGATGCTGTGACGCCCCAGGGTAAGATTACATGAACTGAAGACATCCTTGTTCCTTGAGAAATGAGTAGTAAAAGGAAAGGATTTCACCTTGGGGAAAGGACAAACTCCCTGGTAATCCGCCATCTGTTCCCACCATCCGCATCAACATAAATACCCTCATTAGCATAAGACTACCACTGCCCTCTGAGTCGTCCTATAATCCCCTCGCCATTTTCCTCAATGAATAAATACTGAGGTTCTGGTCACCTTGTGGCCTTTAGTTCCCTGTGAATAACTGGTCATCTTGGTTCCTGATTGAACCGTTTTGTCTCTTATTCTTTCTTTTTTCTGCACACACCATAACACCTGGCAGGAAACTGGGGCCCTGCAGGAGTCCCTAATACTGAGCTACATTCCCAAGGCTTTTTTAATTTTTCATTTTGAGACAAGGTCTCCCTAAGCCAGTAAGTTGCAGAGGCTGACTCAAACTTGTGATCCTCCTGCCTCAGAATGCTGGGAGTACAGGTGTGCTCTACCACACCCAGTTTTCCTTGGAATTTTAGACAATAGCTTCCCTGATTGGCTACTCTGGCTAATGGACACACCCACTTGAACAAGGAGCTGTTAGCTGGGCTCTTGTAGAAACTGAGGGACTGATACCAGCTATAAATATTGCATTGTTTCTCTTGCATGAGAAACTGAAAACACAAATAAGGACCAAAAATTAATGATAAATATTTGGAAGCAGGAAGAAAATGTTCAAATGGGAAGATGAATAAGGGAGTGGAGAGAGGGAAGAGAAGAAAAGGGAAAAGAAAAAAAAAGAGAATAGAAGAAGAAAATGGAAACCAAACTTTTGTAAATGGTGGGGGAGAGAAATGTTGGAGGGAGAGGAGGGGAACAGGGAAAAAAGAAGAATCAACATATATTAGGCACAGGCACAGATTTCCTGTGATGAATATGATCTTTATGTATATCAAAAGTATAACAATAAAATTAATTTTAAACAGATACTCGTAGGCCTATGATTCTTCACATGATATTATCATTCTGAGGTGTCTCAACTTGGATTGAATAACTAACAAAAGAAGAAGTACTCATTAATTCATGGATACCACTGGTTCAAGCTGCTTGAGTCACTAAGTGTCTGTGCCTTTTTCCCAGTGCTAATCAACAGATCCTGGGGTTGCCATGTCCCACTCCCCCCACCATTTACCTGTGATTCATTAAATTTCTTCACTAACTGTTTCCTGTGCCCCAGCTGTGCACTGTAGTGCTCCAGAGCCCACCTTCTAGTGCACATGCACATTTACCACTCTTATAATCTCATGGCAGCAACAGTGGTGCCAGTGGCAGAGCCATGTAGCAGACAAGAAGCTCCCCTCTATCTGCTTCCCTTGACCAAGGCTGGCATGCCCTTGGGACAGTCAGAGTCACACACACAAAAATCTTAAAAATTATGTAAAAGCTTGTAAAGATGTAAAAATCCAATCTTATAAAAGTTCAACATTAGCCCAAACTATGTGAAGTGTTACAGATGCCACAAACTCTGTTAAAAGAAAAAGAAGATCTGAGTAGGTGACAGAAAGTGTATAAGTGACTGAGCCAGAGGCTAAATGAAAGAAAAAGGCATGGAGTTGCTAAAATTCTTAAGACAAAATAAAATACAGAAAAAATATAGGTAAAAATGTTTTTATTTCTTCTAGTTCTTTTTACAAGAGATCTCTGTTAATTCACCTATAAGAGTTCTGACTGCGCTTATATAAAAGAGTTATTATAATTCAATTTGGCTAAATAGATCTGAGTTTACTCTGGTTTTATAAGTACATTGTTTTATGTGTGTGTGTTTGTTCAATCAGTAAACAGCTCTTTTGTTTGAGTTCAACAATTTTTCTTTTGCTCTTTTAGATTTTTAAAACATTTGTCTATAACTTAAGTTGGTTTATAGATGTCAAAATTTGAATACATGCTTCCACTCATTACCAGGTGATCAAAATGATGTCAAAAGTGGTTTACAAATACAATACATATTGTTTTCTGTGTACAATAACTTGGGAGTCTTTCATTGGTCAAAAATAATGTGTTAATTATTATAATCTCATTCTCAGAGGTCATCAAAAATGTTTAAGCTACTTACATAGTGGTCCCTTGGGTTCAGAAAGACTGTTGGGCAGGACTCTCTTTGATGAACAAAGAAGCAGCTGCCCGGAAATATTTTATTCCAGTCTTTGTTCACTAAGGGGACCCTAACAATCTCTGCAGCCTTATGGGAGACATCCCAATAAACATTGTTAAACATATATTTACACTGGTCATCATCAGAAGGCTAAGTATTCTGTAGGCAAAACAATAACATTTCATTAAAAGATACTCTTGGTACAAAATCAAATTAAGAGACAAGCTGGGCATAGTGGCACGTGCCTGTAATCCCAGCACTCGGGAAGTGAGGTAGGAGGATTGTTGCAAGTTTGAGACTAGTTTGGGCTACAAAGTGAATTCAAAGCCAGCTCAAACTGCATAGCGAGACCCTGTCTCAAAAAAAATTAATTAAGAGATAAAGATTCCCATATAGCTATGACATTCATTATTGCTAATCTCATGGTGTACTAAATATATTCATGCCTTCCAAGGTACAGATCTTCTAAGATATAAAACTGGGATTATAGTAATGACCTTTTTCTAGACTTAGATATCTGCCTTTCTCTTGTACTTCAGGTATGTGTAATAAGAGGTAAATGTTAAAGCAGCATGAGACCACCTGTCAAACAACAGTTTTTAAAAAAGGCTTCTGTGATACATATGTTATATATGTGTCACTACCTTTAGAGATGCCTAGGCACTGGGCAGTCCACACAGTGTCTCACACTTCCTTGATGCCATCATATTAAAGGATAATAAATTAGGTGAGGGTTTCTTTGTGTCATCTAATGTCTAGTGATCAGAAGGAGAGGTTTGACTAAAAAGACTATTTCATACTAAGATGGATATTTAAGCATGTTACAAAAATAATGTCATCATGATTGTCATGCTGAAATACCACGTGTGGCTTTTGATCTCAAGTTTTCTTTGTAAAACTATATAACTATGGTCTGTTAACATTCTACATGGATTCAACTACTAAAACAACGATGGGTATTAAGAAATAACAGTCCTGTGGCTATGCTTTATATTTCAAGGTGCTTGATATTCAGATAAAATTATAATAGTTAAACTCACTGCTCCTACTGCAATATTCCTGTTGCTGATCTTCTCTTTTGGGTGCTCAACAATTAAAGTTTAGAGACCAGAACTAGCAAAGTAACTAGGTTAACAGGACAGCCAATATTTTGGCCATGGCCCTCCAAGTTCAACAAGGACCCAAGACATGAGGGAATCTTTTCTTTGAGATCCGACAATTTTGGTCAGTCACCCAATATCCTGAGTAAGGAGATTGCCCGACCCCAGAGGATGGGAATCAACATGTGTACAGTGTGCTGGAGAAGGGTCGCCAAGAGGGAAAAGTCTCTCAAGCTTTCACAAAAAGCAAAATGGTCAATCAAGGCTGTGATCCATCCTAATGACTGACTGTTAGGGTCTTGCCTATCCCCAATCTCCTAAATGAGTGGACAGTGAACAGCTTAGATAAGAGACAGTGGCATGATTTTTAGGGCTCCATGAAGGTCAAAAACCCTCTAATGGAATTTTATATTCCCTAGAGGTTGAGACAAAGAACTTCTTCCGGCAGCCCATATTTATTTGGTTTTCAAAAGCAAAACAAAACAAAACAAAACAAAACAACAACGAAGAAAGAGGATACTGAGGTAAGCACAGGAACTGAGCAAGACTTTGGGAGTCAGTTCATAGATTTCTCTAAACAGAAAATTTAGCCAATGAACACAAGTGTCTTGTCTCTAAGGTTGGCAGTTTTATTGCTCTGGATTAGGGGATATTGGCAGCCCCTGTCCTCAATTGCCTCAACTGTGGTTATCTAGACTTTAAAGCACTATGCATATGCTCTTTTCCAACACAGCTATAGGTCCCTGTGTTTAGCAACTTAACCCTGTACAACCTGATCTTCAACAGCTGACACTGAAAGAGGAACTGAGAGGCTCTGTATATGGTTCCAAAATAATGCCTCAGGAAACTTAACTGACCTTGATAGACAACAACAGGTTAACTTTAATTAACACAGGTCTTGCTTTAACTTGGTCTTGAACACCCAACAGAAAAGTATAACCAAGAGATGTATAAAAACAATGCCATAAATAATAAGCTAGATATAAAATGGGGTCCAATTGCTGACCCTTTCTGTCAAGTTGTCAACTATACCAGTAGCTGACCACTGTTATGGGTCATTAAGAAAAAAAACTACAATAGAATCTATTAAAGCTCAACAAAAGTCTTTTATTCTTTAGCTAAAATTTTCCTTCAAAAACACCAACTCTATATCTTCTTACATCTAAAACTAGAGAGAATTATGACAAAATATCAGACTCCGTCAATACAAAAGTCTTAAAATCCAGTGAGTTACACTCTCTATTCTGGTCCCTAAGAAGAGTTTCAGGGCTTGGTCCTTTCCCCAACCTGCTTTTCCACTGTGGTGCTCATGCCTTGATTTTAAATGTTCTAATTTCTAAAAAAAATTATTTATTCTTGCCTAGAGGCTTCCAAACTCCAAGAGATCATGCAGATGGAACCAATGATAAATGTGCTATATTCCTTCTACTGCAATCTAACAGGTCAACCTCATGAAGAGAATTCATAACTGCTAAACCACAACATGAATTCTATATGAGGTCTATCATACTGGCTCTCTGGAGAAGGCCCCTGAATGCAGTCTCCTCAGTATAGACACTTCTCAGCTCAAAGCACATAGAAACTATACCCCTTGCCCCTGCCATTAGGAATAGCTCTTCAGAGGGGGGAATATTGTAGACAGCTAAGTTAGTTATAAATATTATATAGGCAGTTAGACAGGGCTGGGCCCTCAACACAGAAGACAATTGTGGCCAGAGCCACATTCACTAAAGGCCACACTTCAAGGAAAAGAAAAAAACCACATCTCTATCTTAAAACTCAATTGAATGTGATGTATTAACCACTTTTACCCTCCTACTATTCTGTTTTAAAATTTTGTTTTATTTTTTTCTCTTTTAAAAAAAAGACTCAATTGAATAAACATAAAGGGGGAGTATAGTTGCCCTCATGAACACAATTAGACCATGGCACTTTTACTTCAAAATTTTTAAATCTGCTTACAAAAATAAATACACTCTGTCAGAACTTTATTAGCAAAAGGACAAATCAACTAGCCCACCTAAAGCTCAAGTCCTGTAAAAGGACATCCAAACAACAGGAAAGCAGGATGACCTAGTGTAGTTAATAAAATGGAGATGAGGGTACACTTGTGTATTAACCGACAATAGAACACTGCAGCTATTGAGAACCACATAAGTGACAAAACCTATGACATGGGGACAACTGAAGAAGGCAGTCAAGAGCCTCACACACTGGTGGTGTGACAGGGCCTCCCACAAACCTTTGAGAGTATGTTGCTATAATGACCACCATAGCCTGTATCATATGTATAACACCTGTCTCAGGAGTAGAATATTGGATTTATGTAACCAATTGACCCTTACGTAGACCCATTGTTTAGGCAGACTCTCTTCCTGAGATTTATTATGAACCAGA
>RJWT010032976.1:0-14007 GCA_004365215.1 Cuniculus paca | reverse complement strand
TCATTGCTGGAGAACTCTATCAAATAGTTAATGTGTTTATTTGGTATCTTTAAAGAATGGGGCAAGAAGTAGACACTGTATCTGTTTTTAAACAAATTCCAGAGACCACCTGAGTGAAGTTAAGTCAAAGGCTGATTTGACTTCTGGGTCAAGAGGGGCCAGAATTCCCAAAATCTAGCTGAAGGTATAGCGCTCAGAATCAAACTACTCACCCAGTATGAGCTCTATGACAGCTCTCTGGCAGGAGGGCTGCTGTGAGTTAGGGACCATTCTGAGCTACACAGTGACTACGAGGCCGTTGTGAACTACACAGTAAGACTCTGCCTCAAAAAACCCTCCCTCCAAAAAAAGTGAAAAACAAGAGACCACCGCAGTTTTCATCATGTTGCCTTAAAACCATGAAGAACCATTAAGTGGCATGGGAAAAGGATCATAGTATAATTTCCCATAAAAATTGTCACTTAGAACAACAAGAATACATAAATTTTGTTGTATGTAAAACTTGATGGTTGTTGTAGTCAGGGTTTGCAAGGGAACAAATTTAATACTGGACACATAATTTATAGGATTATTTTATAATAGTCACCCAAAAAGTCAAATGTAAATGTAGAAGAGTATGGGAGATCTGTCCATATACTAGAGACCCAAAATATCCAACTGAGGGCTTGAATCCCATGGGAATGTCTTGCACAAGTCCAGCTGAAGACCAGCAGTGTCCTCTGTAACTCCAGCTGGGGACCTAGAGCTGGTGACAGTAATGCAAGTCTGTATCAAGGATCTGCACTGGGAAGGCACAAAGGTCAGGAGTGGAAGCTAGAAAGTCTGTGCCAGCGGGATGAAGGATCTGTGCCAGCAGGCTGAGGGTTCTGCACTGGAGCCAGGAAGCTGCTCAAGGTAAGGACCAGAGCTCACCCGAAGAGAACCGCAGCCAACCTCAGCGATAAGAAGAACCCGAGCTCTTCCAACTAGAAAAATAACTGAGTTCCTATCAGGAAAATCACCATGACAGACTTCTCCAGGAGGATCATCAGCGCACCATCTTCCCCTCCAGTTCTGTTTTTATGCTGTTGGCAACAATCCTCAGGTGGGCCTTCCATGCCTAGAACCATGCTGACTCAGCTCAGCAGGGTGTTACAAATTGACCATTACTTAATCCACTGCAGTGGTCAATCCCTGCCCCCAAATGTGGTATTACAAGGTGAAGAAAATTGGAGATTTTAACCTTTCTATACTTCATAGTATTTTTCAAATTTTCTGTAATATGTTTATATTAATTGAAATTGAAGGACAGCCAGGTGTGATGGCATTTGCCTGAAACTCCAGCAGTGTGAGAGGCTGAGGCAGGAGAATTCCAAGTTCCTGCTCAGTGCAAGCAATGTGGCAATTTAGCAAGACCTTGTGTCAAAAATAAAATAAAAAAGGGCTAGAAGTATAGCTAAGTCTAAAGGGCCCTGGGTTGATCCCCAGCACTGTTCCCCCAAAAGAAAAAGAGAGGAGTGGGGGAAAGAATAAGGAAGGAAATTAAAAGACAAAAATAAGAAGCTTTATGTTTTTAAAGTTCCCTTTGTTTGTTTGTTTTTTGAGACAGGGCCTTGCTCTGTAGTCCATGCTAGCCCTTAACTTGCAGTCCTCCTGCCTTAGCCGCTGGGGTGACAGGTGTGCTGGGTTACAGGTATGCACACTACCACAACTAGCTTCGGAGTTCTTTTTATATGAATAATCTCTGATAATAAAAGAATGCCGAACAGGAAAGCCTTCCGTATTTTCCTGCGAAGATATCTTTCGGCATCCCTGCTTCTGTTTCCTGCAGCACTTTCCTCCTTCACCCAGCTGTTAGGCTCTGCTCTTTCTGCTTCCCAAGCAAGACTTTTATATTCTTGTCTGTGTTCCTTCCTCTACTTTGCCCTGAATTCCCTTTCAACATACTCTGACCATGTTGTCACATCCCAGCTATGCATTCAGACATGTTCAGGCATGTCCCAGCTATCTATTACAAAGAACTCAAAGACCTTGAAAAGTGTATGATAAAAATGTCTATAATTATGATAGCATGCGCTTTAGATCTCTTGGCATTTCTGGCTGGCACCAACTGCAAAGGAATTTCAGGCATCAGGAATAGGTCCATGTGGAGATTATTTTGGGAAAGTCCACACCACAGAGACAGCTGCTTGCTCTGCATAAAGGCCAGCTCTGATCACAATCACTATCTCCTTAGTTATGTGTGTTATGTAGTCTAAGGTAAGTACATTTTAAGAAATTATTGTAAAGTTTAAAAATATTAATATAATAGAGCATTCTAGGAATATTGCATATAGTTTTAAATTTTTTGACAAATGATAAAAACAGTTAGCAGTCAAAAATAGATGCTTTCGCCTTTCCTCCCCGTTTTTGTGTTAGGATGATAATGTCTGTATGGTTGCTTCAAAGATCCACTCCCCCCAAATAAGGTCTAGAAAGTTCTTACTCTTCTCTTTGGTACAATTGTATTCTGATTACATTTACCTTCCTTTTACTAGAAGTTAGCTCTGTATCCTGCATACCCTAGAATCTACATACAACTTTGAAGGATTTTTGATTATCCAAGCTATTGATTTATGGGAAGGAGTTGTTTGTAGTGTCGTGTTTGAGTTCGTTAGCATATCAAGCTATTGTTTATTATGTTCTTAACCTGCAGGTTAAAACTATCAAACCAGTAATTTTATAAATAAACTTTTCCATGAACTGTGTGTGTCTTTTTCTGTATAGAATTATCACTTTTCCCATGTAACTATATGGATTGAATTTGTGATCTGAGTCATTGGTTTGTCATATGATGTGATATTAAAATATGTTCCTACTTCTAATATAATTTGTTGCTTCAAGTAGGTAATTTTATTATAGAATGCTGTTAGATTAGTTTAGTAGAATTTGTCCCTTAAAAAACTGCTGTTTTGTGCCAACAGCAGGATGCACAGTTCCATGAAAGGTTAAGTAATAGCCCATTGTTTTCCTGATAAACTGTGAATAAATGTCCTGTATTCTGATTTGTTTTAAAACTTACCCATATTTGTATTAAATTTGGATCAGCACATCCTGTTTTTCTGAGTTGTGTTTCTTACTTCCCTTTCCTCTGCATTAGTTTCAGTTTCATATTTAAACATTACCCAAGAAAAGAAACTGCTTTGAAAAGGCTTTCCTGATTTCTCCTTTTTGTTCAAGGTTGGTTCGGTTTTCCATTTTCTTGTGAAGTCTTGTGTTGACAGTAGTTACAGAGGGGATTATTTCTATGAAAACTTTCATTATAAAGACAACACAGTGTAAGTTGAAAACTGCTTTATACACTGATGCCAGTAAATCCCAATAATTTAATAATTTATACATCAAATCAAAATATATTAGCCGGGCGTGGTGGCTTGCCCCTGTAATTCCAGCACTCAGGAGGCTGAGGCAAGAGAATCACCACAAGTTTGAGGCCAGCCTGGCTATATAGTGAGTTCAAATCCAGTGTGTAATACATATCAAGACCCTGTCTCAGAAAACATGTTAAAATGTTACTTTGTTAATAGTAAGCATTTAAATTCTAAAATAGCTATTGTTAACTTGATTTTTTTTTCCCTGTATTTCTGTATAATATATATTTGATTCTCAGGAAGCAGAGTAATTTAAGGGACAAAGTTTAAGTAAAGTTTGTTGATAATAGTGACACAGCAGGGTTTGTTTTTTTTTATTGCTTTCTTTATGATTTGATTCTCTAACAGTAGTGTTTACCTACATCAGTACTTTAGCCAGACAGGGAAAATCTCAGGTTTTTAAAGCCACTCAGATTTCCTTCTTTGGCAGCATTTCCTGAAACAATCTGCTAAATTGCTTTGTGAACTATGACCTACATAAATAAAATACAAGGAGTAGGAAAGGTATATACCGGCTTTGAGATTCTTGTTTCCTCTGATAACAGTGGCCTTTGAGAAATATAAAAACAGTTACTGCATAATACCAAGATGGTATTCACAGATATAGTGAATTTCACTTCTGCAGTATTTCTGAAAGAACTTACCATTTTTAAAGGAAATTTCCCAATGGATTTACTAATGAAAGCAGCATTTTCCCCTTGTTATGGACATGCTGTGTAATCCCTGTGACTTTATTGTGTTTGTGTGTTCTGAATCAGACATGTTATTATTTCTTTCAGTAGAGTATATTCTTTGTCAAGTTTTTATGTATTGCCCATCTAAATTAATGGGTATTTTCACTTGATCTGTTATGTAAGACATGTAAGTGATTAAAAATATTGGTTAATTAATGTAAAAAGTTCTTTATGTATAAAGCTGCTTATCCTTTATTTACTAGTAATATTTCACATATGCGATTCATTCTTTTATAAAGCACCAAGCCTACTGAGTGTACACTATATAATTTAGTACCAAGTCGACCAAATCCTGATGGCTTTTTGGGGGGTGGGGGTACTGGTGATCGTACTCATAACCTCATGCTTGCCAGGCAGGCGCTTGTGCCACTGAGCTATGTCCCCGGCCCCTAAATCCTGCAAGCTTTTTAAAAAGCATTTATTTCATGGAAAAGTCTTATCCTTAAAGATTTTTTATGTTCTATATTTGAGTTTAAAGATTGTAGAGTTAATAACATTACACCATTTTGTCCCTTTTGGAGCCAATTGAGAAAAATCAGATATATTGAGACCAAAATATCAGCCTTTTTACTGAATAAAAGTTGGTTTGAAGATGACTTTGACAGGTGGCTCTGGTGTCTTCTCAATCCATAACCTCTGGCTCAATCTGCCAAGCCAGGTAGTACAGGGAGGCTGCTGCACCTCTTGATGTGTGAAGGGTGTTGATACGAACTGTGTCTGCAGGTAGGCTGAGCAAGCACGTTAGTTTGTCTCTTATCATAGTGTATTTCTCCAAAAGGAGGGTACGGGAGAGCAGAGGGAAGCCAAGAGTGCTTCAGCTCAACCAAAGCTCCTCTTAGGAAGGAAGATTTCCTTCTAGCCCTGAGTGATGGTTTAAATGGCTGATAGTGAAACGTTCTTTCAAGTTGTGTCCTAAAATTTCAGCCTTTAGGCATATGCCTGTGTGTGCATATGTGTTTAATGTAAGTATGTGCAATTGTCTTATCAGTGTCTTGTAGGGATTTGGTTTCATGTCCCCCTTCGGTCCTAAAATCTGTGGACTCTCAAGTTCTTTATGTAAATGCAGCGTTTGTGTATAGCCCATTTCATATCCTCCTGTGTACTTTGAATTGTTTTTAGATATCTTAAAATACTAAATAAAACATAAATTGTATGCAGTTTTTTTGTTTGTGTTTTATAATACCGAGGACTAAATCCAGGGCCTTTGCACTAAGCTGCACCCCCAGACCTATTTTTATTTTTTATTTTGACACAGGATCTCACTAAGTCACTAAGTTGCCCAGGCTGGATTCAAACTTGGGATCCTCCTGCTTCAGCCTCCAGGAGTGCTGGGATTATAGATGTATGAAAGAAAATGTGTGCATGTGTAGTACAAATGTAGTTTTCTTTTTTTTCCCCCAAATAGCATTCATACATGGTTGATGGTAGAGAGATGGAACTGATGGACATGGTGGGCTACTACCAATGTATTTTAATATGTCGTTGACAATACATTCTTCACTTTACCCATTGTAAGCTATTAGTTCTGGGCTTAACTAGTCAGACTTTTTGAAGTTACTTTGCTTTTATTTTATTGTTTGGTGCTGGAGATACCAAGGCTGTCCTATCACTGTGTTACATACCCAACCCTTGAAGTTTACTTTTAATTGTCTTGGAAGAAATCCATGCTTCTTTGAATGTTGAAAATAGTCATGGCAGCTACCCTGCCTATGGTATTAGTTAAATGCGAATCTGCAGGTATTGTACAAAACTGTCAGAGAAATGAAAATTACTGTGATTTCTTTCATTCCTGCCTTCCTTGTCTGTAAAGAGGAACAACATGTGATCTAGAGTTCTCTTAACATGCTATCTAGAGTTCTAAGCACATGTAAAAAAATAAAATTATTTTGTAATTAGAATACTATGGGGCCGGGGATCTAGCTCAGCGGCCTAAGCGCCTGCCTGGCAAGCGCAAGGTTGTGAGTTCAATCCCCGGTGCCGCAAAAAAAAAAATACTATGTGTTTTGTTTTGGGTTTTTTTGCGGCACCGGGGATTGAACTCCCGACCTGCATTTGCCAGGCAGGCGCTTAGGTCACTGAACTAGATCCCCAGGCCTTAGAAATGCTTTGTGTTATGTACCACTGTAAAAACACTACTTTGTGAACTACATTTAAATATGGATTAAGGTCCCTATGAAAATAAACTTGCATAAAAACCATGTGCTCTTTTAGACTTCCTTGTGAGTAATGAATTTAACATATATGACCTTATAATAAAGCAAATTTATCATCTGGTGTGGTAGTACATGCTTATAATCCTAGCATTAAGGAGGCTGAGACAGGAGGATCACTGAGTTCAAAGCTAGACTGAACTACATAGTGAGACTGTCTCAAGAAAAAAAAAATACATAGCAAAGTTAAGAAATGTAGATTGGGACTAGAATCCAGGATCACTGTGTGCACCTACTGTACCAAATTATTTGATAGATGCTCTATGATCATGGGTTATATCAACTTCACCAGTAGTTTGTGCATGTTGATATCTGTCCACAGACTTTAAAAATCAGTGAAAAATTTGATGTTTTCATTGTGCACAGAAATTCATTTCAAAAACTGTAAGCAAAAAACAGTATTTTAAAAATGAAGGTAATATTGTACTACTATTTATGCAGGTGTCTGTCATTTTCAGAAAAATTGTATTCATTCATCAATGTGTTTTAGTGGCAAGTAATATAGTAATACAAACTTCCAGTGTTCAAACCAGAAAAAAACTTCACTTTATTTAAAGTCACATTTTGAAAGGATAACTTTTAAAGCTAGTTTGTATTGTGTGTAAGTAAATTTTGCATTGGTATTTAGTTAAACCTCACATGTATTTCAATATATGTTCAATAGCTTTTGTTTTTATTTTAGCACTCATACTTGAGAAATACAAGTCAATCCTGTGAATAGTATGTTTAACATATTATTTTCTCTGTGTTTGTTAGATGGAAGATAATGCCCCAAAGCATGTCATCCAGATGACAGGATTTAAGATGGAAGAGAAGGAAGCTCTGGGCAAACTGCTTTTAAAGCTAGATTGCACTTTTATTAAGAGTGAGGTAGGTGTGGAAACTTACCACAGTGTTCATGGTATAGTTGAAAGAATTAAAATACTACCAAGAATGATAAAATGCTCTTGATATTGTAAGAATAAAAAGCTGTGTTATTAAGGAAATCTTTAGTAACTTTTTCATGTGAATTTTTCCTTCTAGAAGTACAAAAACTGTACACATCTTATAGCTGAACGCCTATGTAAAAGTGAAAAGTTTTTAGCAGCTTGTGCAGCAGGTAAGTAAATTGCCTTTTTCCAACCCTTGAAACACTTTTATTTTAATGTATCTTAGTCTCAGTATAAATGTGTTTTTCCTGATATTTTTCTGAGAGCATTTGATACTCTTTTTGCTGTATTCTGAGGTGAAAAATTCTGTTAAGCACAAATTAGGATTTAGTCTTTTCCTTTCTCACTTCATCACTTTTAATACTTCTGTAACTTTGTCTGTTATTATTGGCTTGGCATAGCTTAGTTTACTGATTACCAAAAACTTTTTTTTTTTAAGGAGAAACTGGTAAGTTTTTAACGCCACAAATGAAAGCATACCCTGTTCTTGGTGTTAAATGAATATTGACCATCAGATAAAGAAACTACAGAATGTTGTCATATTCCCTGAAAAACTCTCTAACCTCAATAAATTTGTTTGACAAAGTTTAGCAAATTCTGTGAATATTATTGCAAAAATTTTTAGCATAGGTGGAAGAATATTTATGTTAGTCATAATAATTCAAGTAATACCTTTTATTTTGGATTTTAAAGCTTTAGATTTGTTTCATTTAATAACATTTAGAATTATAATTATTTGTATGGAAAAGGTTATATATAATATTCATTGATATTATAGGCCTCCCAAAAATGTAGAAAATCAAACACACTTCAAAGTGTACTATAAGACTCTCATGTTGAGAGCCAGGGATCTAGCTCAGCGGCCTAAGCGCCTGCCTGGCAAGCGCAAGGTCGTGAGTTCAATCCCCGGTGCCGCAAAAAAAAAAAAAAAAGAAGGCTCTCATGTTGAAAAAGATCTACTTTTATTTGGTATTTGTTCTTTATTATCATTATGGGAACCAAAATCCTTTTGTGACGGATAGCTCATTCGCTTTCTAGGAAAATGGGTACTAACTAAGGACTACATAATTCATAGTGCCAACAGTGGCAGATGGCTTGATGAAACAACTTATGAATGGGGATATAAAATTGAGAAAGACTCCCATTATTCACCTCAAATGCAATCTGCACCTAAAAGATGGCGTGAGGAGCTGAAACGCTCTGGTGCTCCGGGAGCGTTCCACAGATGGAAAGTTGTCCTTCTTGTTAGAGCTGATAAACGAAGTGATTCTCTTGTAAGGTAGGAGGAAATCTCGTAAAAGGTAAACCTGTTAATGAGAAAACAATTTGGGTTTGCATGAATACCTTTTTGTATTTACTTGCATTTATAAAGTTCAGTCGAAATGAACGGAAGTGATTTATTCTTTGATCTCCTAGGTAAGCTATTCTGCACATGTAAGTGTTTGTGTCTCAAATAGAACACAATCTGTTTTATGGTGTTGCTTTAGGATAGTCTGGTGTTCTCTATTGTAGTTTCCATTTTCTTTCTTTTGGCCAACTCAAACAAAATGAAAAAGAAAACAATAACTGGGAGATTTTTGTTTTCAGTTTTGAAGTGCTTTTAGATTTTTGCTGATAAAGTATTACATTATCAAAGAGGCTTTATTTGGGTTTATATTATTACTGTCTTAAGAATCCCTCTTGTTTCTATTGTAATTTAATTCCATTTTATTTTTCTATGTTTTTAAAGCCTTCCTGTTAGGTACACTGTACCCTAAGATGGCAGCTGTGCTTTGGTGGAGTAGGGGTGACTTGTCTCCTTTACTGCACTGTAACTTATGGACAATGAAGTGTACCCACTCTAAGTGTCCGCCTGGGTGAATTTGGAAATATTTATACACCCATGTTACCTAACTATATCAGGATCTGTACCATTCACATCATCCTGTAATGTTTTCTTCTGTCCTGTACATTTTAATTCTAGACCATCAATACCAGGCAACCACTGGTTTCTCTCTTGTCCTGATTGATTAGATCTGTCATTTTTAGAGGTTCATATATGTGGGATCTTAATATACTCCTATAATGTAGCTTCACTTCCCTATAACCGTATTTTTGAGATGCTTCTATATCATTGCATGTGTCATCATTTATTTTCTGTTGCTCTTTCATAGTCTCCTATCTGGATATATCACAGCTTGTTTATTTAACTATGAACATTGGAATGTTTTTTTATTCTTGCTAATATAAACAAAGCTGCTTTAAACATTTGCATGCAGGTACAGTATTCATAGTCATGCTTTCGTTTCTCTTAGGAAATACCTAGGAATGAAATTGCAAGCTCAGATGGCAGTTGTGTGTTTAACAATATAAGAACGTGCCAAACTGTTTTCCAAAGTAGTTGTACCACTTTACATTCCTTAGCAGTAGAAGAGAGGTTCAGTTAGTCTGCATTTGCTTTGGCACGGCAGTTGAAAATCAGTTGACAATATATGAATGGTCTATTTTTGGACTTCCTATTCTGTTCTAGTGATTTGCCTACTTTATACCATCACCACACTGTTTTGATCTTGAAATCAGGTAGTATGAGTCCTCCAACTTTATCATTTTCAAAAACTCTTTTGGTGATTCTAGATCCTTTGTATTTCCATATTCATTTTAGAATCAGTTTGTCTATTTCTACAAAAAAGCAAGGTGGGCTTTTCATTGATATTGTATCTTTTCTATAGTGTTCATATTGGGTGAGAATTGCATGCTGAACAATATTGACTCTTATCAGTGTACTGTGTATCTCTGTAGGTATTCTTTAGTTTTTGTCATTAATATTTTGTAGTTTTTATTGTATAAATTTGGCACATATTTTGTTAAATGTCTTACTAGATACTTTGTGTTTTTGAAAGCCATTGTGAATGGATTACTTTGAAAGTTTTTACCTGCATCTATTGAGATAATTGACTTTTCACTTATAACTTCTTAATTTGGTAGATTATACTCACTGATTTTTAAATGTTAAACCAAAGTTGCATTCTTGCAATAAACTATGCCTCATCATGGCGTATCACTCATTTTTAATATATTGCTTACTCTGTTTACAAATATTTCATTTAGGAATTTCATATACTCAATAAATAGCATCTTTGTTCTTTTTTTTTTGGCACCAGGGATCGAACTTATGACCTCGTGGTTGCCAGGCAGGCACTTACACCCACTGAGTTAAATCCCCAGCCCAAAAATAGCACCTTTGAAAATATCTAAGCTTCGTGTGTTTAAGCTTGTGATTGGAAAGAATGCAGGGGTGTTCACTCAGATCATTTCTCTTTAGCACTTTACTGGATATACTGGCCAGTGCAGTAAGCACAAAATGAAACAAAACAGAATAAAACAAAACAAAAGAAAACTAGTAAATTTAGCAAGATCACAAGACAACAGGTCACCATATAAAATTAATGATATTCTTATATATTACCAAAGAGCAGATAGAAAAATAAAGTTAAATACTATTTATATTCATTTCATTAATTTTTCTATCATTTTACTGTTTCCTATACCTGGTTTTTAAAAATAGCTTTATTGAAATTAATTCACATAGACAGTTTACCCATTTAAAGTGTACAATCCAATAGTTCTTAGAATGGTCACAGAGTTGTACAACCATCAATATAATTAGTATTGAAATATTGGCATCACATAGAAGAGAAACTCTATCACCATTAGTAGTCATTTATTCTTTACTGCATCCCTTAACTCAAGAATCTCCCATCACACTGGCCCTAGTGCCTATGCACTTTCTATCTCTACACAGTTGTCTGCTTTGGGACCTCGAAAAGTATTCGTCCCATCTATCATCGTATATTATTTGACTAACATCCACACACCACTCTACCCTGCATCTCCCTAGCCCCACGAATTTCTGACAGCCACAGTTACACTTGTGAGCTCAATTCTTTCATATTGTGCTTTTAACTGAAAACATGCAACATTTGTCTGTCTATTCCTGGCTTGTTGTTATAAACAACAGAATTTCATTCCTTTTTATGACTGAGTGTTATCCATTGTGTACAATATTTATCATATTTTCTTTACCCATTCATCAGTTGATGGGCACTTAAGTTGATTGCGTATGTCGGATGCTGTGAATAGTACTGTAATAGACATAAGGGTATAGATATCTCTTAAATATAATGCTTTCATATCTTGTGGGTGTATACCCAGTGATGAGACTGCTCGGTCACATGGAAGATCTACTTTTTAACATTTTGAAGATTCTCCATATTTACTATAATGGCACAAGAGCTTCCTTTTCACATACAGAACATACTTGTCCTGACAGGTGTTAGGGGTGATGTCTGGTGATTTTGACTTGCTGTTCTCTGACACTTTGTGATGTTGAGCATTTTTTAGAACAGCTGTTAGCCATTTGTTTGTATGTTAAGAAGTGTTGGGTTGGAAATGTAGATCATTGGTGTATTCATTTAGCATGCATAATGCCCTAGGTTTGATCCCTAGTACTCCAAAAAGAGAAAAGAAAGAAATGTCTGTTCGGCTCCTTGGCCCATTTTTAAATAGGAACATTTGGTTTTTTGCTACTAGATGTTTCATTTCCTTATAAATGTAGATACTGTGTACTACGTGTATTCTTTGCAGATACTTCCTTACCTTCTGTTCATTGCCTGTTCACTTTGGTGATTTCTTAGTTTATGGAATCTCATGTCTATTTTTGCTTTCATTTCTTACTCTTTCAAAGTTATACTCAACTGTTGGCTAGATCAGTGTTATGAAGCAGTTCCTCTGTGTGTTCCTCTACTAGTTTTCACAGATTCAGGTCAAAACATTTTAAGTTTTTTATTTATTGTTTTTATTGGTTTTGAATTAAGTTTTGTGTTTAGTGTGAAACGAGGGTTTAATTTCACTTTTCTCTGTGCAGATATTCAGTTTCTCCAACACCATCTATTGAAGTAATCGCCCTCTTCCTATTTATTCTTGGCACCTATACTAGTCAGCTTTTCTGTTGCAGGGTCAAAATAACTGATACCCACAATTTAAAAGAGTAAGAGTATCTGGCTTATGGTTTCAGAAGTTTCAGTCCATGGTTAATTGACTCCCAGGCAGAAACATCATACAGAACTGCATGGTGTAGCCAAGCCGTTCACTTCATAATTCTTGGAAAGCAGAGGACAAAGAGAGCATGAGAGGAAGAGACCAGGGAGCAGAAAAAGTCTCCATGGTCACACCCTCTTGACATACCGGACATATCCAGGACTGTGCTTAACTAATGTCCTAGGAGTCTCGAGCCAATCAAGTTGACAATCAAGATTATCTGTCATACCACTTTTGTCAAAAATGAAATGACTAGAAATGCACTAATTGTTTTCTGGGCTCTCTGTTGTGTTCCATTGGTCTGTATATGTTTTCATGGCTGTTACTCAAGGTAACTTTGGCCATTTGTGATCTTTTATGGTTCTATACAGATCTAAGAATTTTTTTCTATTTCTGTGAAGAGTGTCATTGGTTTTTTTGATAGGAATTTCATTTACTCTATAGATTGATGTGGGTAGTATAGGCATTATGACAATATTCTTCTAATTAGACATACAGAATATCTTTCCATTGTATCCTCTTTAATTGCTTTCGTCAATGTTTTAGTTTGCAATAATATAGATCTTCTACCTCCTTGGTTACAATTATTTTATTTTTTAGACCTCTTGTCAGTGAGATTGTTTTCTTGATTTCTTTTTTCAACTTGTTTGCTATTAGCATGTAGAAACCCTACTGATTTTCATGTTGGCCTTGTAATTTTGTATTCTTTAACTTCATTTTTAAAGTAATTCTAATAGTTTTGTGATGGAATCCTTAGGGTTTTCCATGTACAAGGTCATGTTATCTGCAAACAAGAACAATTTGCCTCCTTTCCAATTCCTGTGCTGTTTATTTCTTTCTCTTTCCTAGTTGCTGTGGCTTACACTTGCAGTTCTGCTTAAGTAGAGGTGGTGACAGTGAGTTTCCAAGTCCAGATGACAGAAGGGAAATGTTCAGTTTTATTATGTTCAGTATTTACGGTTTTGTCCCCTGGTGCCATATAACGTGGAGGTGTATTCCTTCTATACCTAATTCATTGAAGTTTTTTTTTAATCGTATATGGTTAAATGCTTTTTGCATGTATTGAAATGAGGGTGTGATCTTTGTCTTTTACTGTGTTAATGTGATGTATTGTGCTATCCTTAAAGTTCTGGGATGAATTCTCGCTTGATCTTAACATCTTGTTAAGGTCAGTTTACTAGTATTTTGATGAGGGTTTTTACATCTGTGTTTATTGAAGATTTTTACATCTGTATTTATTAAGGATTTTTACATCTATGTTTACTAAGAAATACTGGTCTGTATTTTCTGTATGTGTGTGTGTGTGTGTGTGTGTCCATGTCCTTTCATCTGTCCATGTGTGACCTTGTCTGATTAGATAACAGTGTATCCCTGTCCTCATAGCATGTTTTTGCCCTTGTAGAATTCCTCTTCAATATTTGAATGTATTGGAGTACAGCTTTCAGATCCAAGACATTTCTCTGATGGGAGACTTTTTACCATGATTCAGTTTGTTACCTGTTATTTGTCTGTTCAGGCATTCTTTTCTTCATGAATCAATCCTGGTAGGTTGCAGATGTCCAGGAAATTATCCTTTTTTTTTTTAATTTTCTAACTTGCTGGTGTGTAATTGTTCATAATAGTCTCATTAGATCTACTGTATTTCTGTGATATCAGGCATCAATTGTAG
>RJWT010032975.1:0-14015 GCA_004365215.1 Cuniculus paca | reverse complement strand
TCAGGGTATCTGACTTCCATCTCCTACATAAATGGTTGTTTAGCTGGCTATGAAATGTTAGGTCCAAAGGTTATTTTTTTTTAGACCTTTGATAATCTATTGTCTTATTGTTGTAATTATTGATATCAGTCTAATGTTTGATCTTTGAAAGCCTGGGCTTCAATTTTTAAGACTTCACTTGGGTTAAGGGAATAGAATGGGGTTGTTTTTAGGGTGCAGAACTTCCATTGTGGTAATTGAAGCTCAACTGTTCCTTTTTTGCTTTTTTCCTAGATGGCCCTAATCTTCAGCAAACCTCTTAATCCTTTTTACATCAGTCACTGCTCTTTTCTGGGGGCTGTCACTCTTGGGTATAAATGTTGCCATGTATTTAGGGGAAAAGGAAGGAAGAAGAATGCCCAGGGGCTGGCCAATTCTTTGCACTGGTTGTCAATATTTGCCTCATCTGTGTTGTGTAGTCTTTGTATAATCTCACTGACTCTCAGCAGGTGCTGCTACTTTTCTGCCCAGTGAAGTTTGGGAAGGAGTAGAGTGGATGGAGAAGGGTCTCTTTTTCCACCAGTTGTTCCATGCTGTAGTTTAGGCCTTCTCTCATTTCAAGAACTGTAGTTACTTAGTGCTAAGTGCCAATCATCCTTTTGTCTTTTCAAGGATTTTTCACTAGGTTTTTTTTTTTTTTTTTGTGGCACCAGGGATTTTAACTCATGACCTCACATTTGCCAGGCAGGTGTTTAGGCCACTGAGCTAAATTTCTGGCCCTTGTCTTTTTGAGGCAGGGTCTTGCTATGCCATTCAGACTGGCCTTGAGCTCACTTTGTAGCCCAGACTGATCTCGAACTCCCAACAATTCTCCTGTGTCAGCCTACCAAGTATTGGGATTACAGGTGCGTGCGACCAGGCCCAGCATCTCACTAGTTTTGTGGTAAAAATTTCTGGACTCTATTACACTTTCCTCTTGTCTCTGTAACGTTTCTAGGAGTTGATTCTTGGAGAGAGGTAGAAGACTATGCTAGCTGCCTACATTCTCTTCTCTTTTAAAAAGTGCTTTTAATACATATATGTTTAATATTTTTACTTAGTTTGAAATGCTTGTGTATTTTTGTGGGTTATTTTATCTTATCTTTTTGAGACAGAGTCTCACTGTGTAGTTCAGGGTGGCTTTGAACTAACTATGTAGGCCAGGGTGGCCTTCAACTCACAGAGATCTCCTGCCTTAGCCTCCTGAGTGCTGGGATTATGGGCATGCACCATGACCCCAAGCAGTTTATTGTTATTTGGCAAGACAAACAACAGTAAAATGTACCAATAAACATAATTATTTTTTTAAGAAAGCAAAAAATAGTTTGTTTGTTTATTTATTTATTTTTGGTACCAGAGATTGAACTCATGATCTTGTGCTTGCCAGGCTGGTGCTTATGCCATTGAGCTAAATCCCCAGCCCAAGAATAGTATATTTAAAAAAATAAAGCAAAGAATAATACTTCAAATCAGGGTAATAAAGGTAATTTGTATATAATTAAATCCTAAGAATATAAAACTATTTGTAACTAATTCACTTAGTAAGTTTTAACTGTTGTAGTTCATATAAATCACTTAGATAGTTTTGTGTTTTCATTTCTGCCTAATGAGTCTGTTTTACTTGTAAAATTCTCATAAATGGAGATTTTACATACCACATTTCCATTTTTCAGATCCTAACATAATGCTTGAATCATAGTCTGCAGTTAATAGGCAGGATTATTTCTTTTTGTAGGATTTATCGTCTTCTTTAGAAGCAGTGTATGGCCAGGCCAAAGAAGGAATAAACTCTGAAGAAATACTTAGAAAATTTTATGATTGGAAGTGTGATAAAAGAAAGGAGTTCACCAGTGTTAGGAGTGAAACAGAGGGTTCTCTGCAGCATCTTGTAACATGGTTCCAGAATACTCTAAAGGTAAGAAGAACTCTTGGTCAGTGGCTTTTGTGGCATAAAACATATCTGTTCTTTTTTCAATGGCTGGTATTGTCTGCTCTTCCTTACTAGATATAAACTTAGGACCTGAGTGGTCAAGTTTCTTTATCAGCTTTTGGTCAGACTGCATCTGGTATTTATTGTTGAAAGACATTTTTTTTTTCTTTTTCTTTTACTTTTCTTCTGAATTGTTCCTGCACTTCCCTTAACCATTAATTTTCTTTAGTTATGCTGTGTATAGGTATCTTTTTCTCCTCTGGTACATAAAATTTATGAAGATAAATACTTTATCTTTTTTTTTTTTTTCTGTAATCTTATTTCCTTTGTATTGCCCAGGGTATAACTTAATGTTCTGTTTTGACTATAAGGGCACAGTGAATGCTAATTGAATTAATTGAGATACTTTCTGTTTTTATTTTTTCAAATGAGGTGTTTGATCTGTCTTTGGAAGAACCACTGACTTATGAAGACACAATTGGTAATATTGATGGAATCCTAGAGAAGGCTGAGTCATGTGTTCGCAAGGAGCTAGAGATATCTCAGATTGTGAGTATCGATAGTCTTTTATTGCTTCCCTTGAAGCAGTGGTTTCTCTTGCTAATTGGAATGCATGAACCAAAAATGTAGTTTCTCTTTCTAGTTAAAAAACTAAGACTGGTCTTAGTTTTCCTCCTGTAGGCTTGTTTGAAAAAGTAACATTGTCAAATTCTAATCCAAATACAGTAAAAAGTCTTATTCTTCCTGATGTTTTCATTTTAATAGATCATTTTACATTAAGGAAATTAGTATTTAATTCTAGGAAGCCCTTCTTAATCTTAGTGGACCAGTTTAGTGCATCATACCCCATGACTAAGAATCTTAGTTCTTGTGAAAACTTGAAATTAAAAAAATTAGTGTAGTTCCTCAAGAGTATTTTGTAAGCTCAATTAACATTGCTTATTAGGATTCTTTCTTATTCAGTCTGCTTTTCAAAGTCTCAGTGGTTATGCTTTTTATTCCTTTTTTAGTTTCTGTAGTTTTATTTACTTTGGATTAAAAATACATTATTATGCCAGATTTAGTGGCATGAACATGTAATCCCAGCTACTTGGGAGGCTGAGGTAGAAGGATCAAAAGTTTCAGGCCTGAACAACCTAGCAATACCCTGTTTCAAAGTGAAAAGGGGTGGGTGATAGTTCAGTAGTAGAGTGCTTGCCTAGCATGTGTGAGGCCCTGCATCAATCCTCCGTAGTGCATACAATAGCAACAATAAAAAAAATGCATTATTAACATTCTGCTTCTGATAGCTTTAGGAATATTTGGTATTATAGGGATAATATTTTCTATATTAACATGTTTGATATCTTTCTTCTGTCTAGAAAAAAGTTGTCTTTTGAGAAATTTGAAGTGGATGTAGCAGTTTGTCAGAGGCATCATTTTGAAGTTTACTCATTGTTATTGGAGGTTTTAACTATTTTAGCTACTCCTTTGTGTATAATTCTATCTGTAATGTCATTTAGGAGCAAGGTGATGCAGACAAGGAGATCATTTTAAGTACTTATAGTCAAGTACTGCAGAAGATCCGTTCAGAGGAAAAGCTCATTGCCACCATACAATCCAAGTACAGAGACAGTGTTGAGGTTGGATTATGCTTTCTCTAGTTGGTCTTATAAATTAATGCTTTAATTTTTTAATACTTGAATTTTTCTGAAAGTGCTGAGCACTAGGTCAGTACTCATTGTGTTGCTAAGTTGCTTATTGCTAGAAACGGAGTATAGCCATTGGTATTGGCATACAATTGAATGCACAATAAAGTGGGAGTGATTTTTGTTGATATACATATATATATATTTTCGATTTACTTAGGTACTTGAAAACATTTTTGTCATTTTCTTTATGTCTATATAAGTGTAATGTAGGAAATTTGCTATATAGAGAAAGATAAGAAATTAAAACAGTTCTTTAGCCTAAGATAGTTTCACAGACACACATAATCCACGCCCACACATACACACATACAGTGTGCATTGCATTATCTTGTAAGCTGTGTTGAGAATATTTTCTTCATTTAATAGTATATTATGAATATTTTGTGCTATGGTTAAGGATTCTTTTGCACTGTCACTCTGAATGACTTAATTACCATTCTAGTATAGATATGTAACATTAACCTTTCATATATATATAGGACATTAAGGTTACTTCCAGTTTTTTCTATAATAAATTTTATACATAATCTTTGTATATAATTTTATGTGTAATTTCTCAGATTCCAAAAATTGAACTTTCCAAGTTAAAAGGATTAAACATTATTAAAACTTGATACATATAGTCAAACTACTTTTGTGAAAAGCTTTTATTCATATTGACAATGTATATATTACTATGTTATGCATCAATTGAGATAATTCTTTTTTGTCTTTGCTACTTTGAGTGCTAGAAATAGTGTTGTTATAAATAGAAATGAAGTAGGAAATTGGTAGGAATATTGTCTTCTTGAAAATTTAGTATTTTCTTATTATTTTCAAATAGTTGAGTATTAGAAAAATAATAAATGGTCAGTAGGTGACCGTTCAGTAAGTACTGTTGTCTGATATGGTTGAAAATATGGTAACTTTCTTTTGCTTAGTTTAAAAAGCAAATGACTGAGTATATGAATGTGAGCCCCAGTGTGGATCACTTGCTGTCCATTAAGAAGAAACTGAAAGGCTTAAAAGCTAACCTGAGATGGAAATTGGTTGAAAAGAATAATTTGGAAGAAGTAAGGAAACAGTTGCTTCTAACTTAACTCTATTCGTACCTCGTTTTGTTTGGATTCTGTTTCATAAAAGTGCAAAAATACACTCACATTTTATTTTACATCCTGTACCTTTTTCTCTGTGTATCAGTAAGACTGCATTAATAGTGTAAATGCTGTGTTTTCCCATATAATTATACTTCTAAAATATTTTATATGACTACCTTGGTTTTTAATAACATGAATATTCTAAAATTTTTTGAAAAAACTTTTGGTTTTAGACTGTTAGAATGTCTAATACAATACAGACCTACCACATGTAAGTAATAAATAAGGTGTTTCCCCAAAGGTAGATTTTTGTTGTATTTCAGGATTATGGTGTCTTATGACTGAGCATATTTCTAGAAAGCATTTTATTTTATTTTATTATTTTTTTATAGAAAGTATTTTAAATGGCTTTCATAAGATAATAGAAGGGGCTGGGGATATAGCTCTGCAGCATAAGTGCCTGCCTGGGTGCAAGGTCCTGAGTTCAATTTCCGATACCAAAAAAAAAAAAATAGAGCTGGAGGGAGTAGGATGTTCTAATCTGGACCAACTCATTCTGTAGGCTTGAAACTTTGTGAATAAGATGGTAGTTCTCTAATCTTTTGAAGATTTATATTAGAAAAGATCTATATTGTATCTTCATCCAACTTTATTATCTCCATCTTCTGAGTACCTAGTTTAGAATGAAGTGGAAGCTGTTCTTTAATTTCAGAGTTTAAGAGTTTTCCAATTTTGTCTTATTCTAGGCTGTGGAAAAGGTGACCTTTCAAAATCTTAACTTTTCAACTTTTGGAGAAACAAATCTAACTTTTAAAGCATATTTCTTTTGTAAGGTGGCTTACTTATTAAAACACCATTGGAGTCTTATGGAGTACTTCGTGAGTCCCATGTCATTTTTCCTGTAGTAGATGCTTTATACATTTATTCATTTACTGTGTTTCTAGCTAATATCATTAAAAATGTCAGAGAGTACAGCTTTAGCTTCTGTTCATAACATTTGCTTTATGGTTGCAATTGGTCATTTGTATTTGAGAAAATCTATCAGAAACAAGAAAAATCCATGTAATTGTATTTATTTATCTATTTAGGTATAGGGGATCAAACTCACGACCTCATGCTTGATAGGCAGGTGCTTAAGTCGCTGAGCTAAATCCTTGACCCTGTATTTATTTTTTTATGACTCTTTTATGTAGGTTTTGGAAAAGTCAGTGTTAGAATAAACTGATCGGTTAATTCAAGTGTTGTAAGGGTCCATTATATGGTAAGTACTGAAGGAATAGCAATCACAGAGAATGATTTACTATAGAAATTGCATTTTTCTGTTTGTTTGTTTTGGTCCTGGGGATTGAGCCTATGACCTTTTGTATGCTAGGCATAGAAATTGCATTTATTCTTATAGGAAGATTTATTTTCAGTCTACTTTAATAAACCTATAAAGCCATTTTTTCTCTCTGATTAAAGTCGGATGACCCCGATGGATCTGAAATTGAAGAAATAAAACAAGAAATAACTCAGTTACGTAATAGTGTCTTTCAGGAAATTTATCATGAGAGGGAGGAATATGTAAGTATTTTTAAATTTAAATTAGATTTTATGTAGAAATTGAATCCAGATACCCATTTTATGAAATGAACTATAATTATAAGGCTAGAGATGTTATCTTGGCCTATGTAGTAATATTTATGTGAATTTTGAAGTTAATATTTTGGGGAAATGTTGGGGATTGAACTCTGGGCCTCACATGTTAGACAAGAGCTCTACCACTGAGCAGTAATACCTTCAGCCTGAAATTCTTTTTATTTTTTTTTGAAATTATTTTCTTATAACAAAAAAATTCATGACTATTGTACCAATGTAGAAAGTACAAGAAATTTTGAGGAAGAAGAAAGAATTAGTGGTAATACTTGTAATCACCGTTAACTTTTGGCTTCCTTTTTAGCTTTTTTTGTGCTTGTTTTTAAACATGCATGTGCATGCATGCTATTGCCTGCTGTTTTTTATGTAAGATAAAGCATAAGGCCTTGTTTATAAAAACCTAATGAACATCATTTTATCATAATATTGTAGTGAAAACATTAATGACGCAGCATAATTAATTGAAGAATATTACAATAAAACTACCTAGTTTGGAAGAGGTTACATCTTTAAGTCTTTACTACCCTAGTTTAGTGAATTTTTTTTTAAGAGAATTAGTCACTGTATTTTTTCTTCGTAAGGGAAAGAATACTGTATTATATATTTGAAGGCTATTATGGGGAAAAAGCTTAAAAATAGTGTTTCGAAAATAAAAATACTATGAGAATAACGGACATTTTAAGTGTCATGCTTTACTAGCAAACACATCAGACAGTTTGCAATATCTTATGAATCTTTGTTTAAAATTTGACAAATGCTCAGACGCATGTGATGTATAACTTTTGTAAGGATCCTACAATTTCACATTTGCTGCGAAATTATTTATGTATAACTGCGTATTTATTTTTTGCCTCAAGATTTTCATGATTTTCCTTATAATGAGGCAGTCATTATTTTAAAAGTTACTGTGGTTTTTTTTTGTACTGGGAATCAGTGAATGTGGCCTTTGACCTTAAGCAATATTTGTGTTTACATATGTATACAGGGCGTAACATTGATAATTAAGTTTTTTCCCCATTTGTGAGGTGGTAATTCAGATTTAAGTTGTCTCGGTTTTGCTTTATATTTCTTAAGTAGTGGTCAAGCTCAGTGATAAAGATACATTAGATTTCCAAGAAGTCTGATGCTGGTATACTTTTCTGAAGAACAGCATGTCATAATTAGAATATATATTGTTCTGAAATTAAAAAGTGTATTTTTAACTTTAGGAGAAGTTGAATAACTTGGCACAGAAATGGTTCCCTGAGCTGCCTCTGCTTCACACTGAAATAGGATTACTTAAATATATGGTAACCTTGGTTTTCCTTGGAAATTAATATTCTGCAGTGAATAATAATTGTTTTTACACATGCGTGTGCATACATGCTATTGCCGGCTGTTTTTTGTGTAGGATAAAGCATAAGGCCTTGTTTATAAAAACCTAATGAACATACTTACCCATTTAGAAGAGTGATGATTTTCAAATTGTGTGTCTATGTTAAATTTATAGTATTGTTTCTGTAGAAGGTTCATGATGAATATTTAAAAAGTACTATTAGAAGGTTTTATCAAGAGTTTTAAATAGTTGCATAGTTCCCATTTTCCTTTTTATTTTAATTTCCATGTTTTTCTTTCTTTCTTTTTTCTTTTTTTGTGGTACCAGGGGTCAAACTAATGACCTTGCGCTTGCCAGGCAGGTGCTGTGCCACTGAGCTGTATCCCTGGTCCTGCATGGTTTTCTGCATCTTCATTCTCACTGAGGATGTTGCATAGCCCTTTTTTTGAATTACAGATATTGACTTATTGGTTGCAGTACTGATATAGGGGAATGAAACTCCCAACCTACCAGGTGTCTGGTGTGAGTTCATGTTCTCTAAAATCAAAGAATGAATTTTAGGAACAATGGAGGTTTAGAGCAGAATATATTTATTGAGAGAAAGCTTCTGTCTGAAAGAGAGACAGAAGGGGTCCTGAGTGGATTGCTAAAGACTCTGTTTTATCTAGGGACTTTTATAGAGTAAAACCATGAGGTGAGACGGGTCCAAGATGGGGAAAACATGGGAACTGGCAAGGCAGATTGGCATGAGGTGGGATAGAACTATAGTCAGCCAATAAGATTAATTGTTTAGGTAAAATTGACCAAATCAGGGACGAGTGGAGAAGTGAGTCATGTAGCAAGCGGGCATGCTTAAAGAGCAGTGACACTTCCTGTAGGGGGTTGGGATGGTGACTCCTGGTTTCCTCAAGGTGAGCCATACCTATTTAGAATATCAATCCCTGATGTTTATACTTAGGGTGTAGTTGCATATGTTTTGTTTTTTGTCTTAAGATCTGGCTCACAGCAGAGGTGTCTGAATCCTCCAGTGTTGCAAGGTATCTGATCTTCTGCACGGGCTCCTTCAAGGGCCCATCGCTGTCTGACTGCCTATAATATTTCTAATTGACTGAGCTGCCTGTAACAGTACTGATGATTAAACCAAGGGCCTCCATATTAAGCTACATCTTTAGCTCTTTTTGTTTTTTAAATACTCCCCCCTCCCCTTTTGTTTTGGTACTGGGGATTGAACTCATGACCATGCACTTACCAGGCAAGCACTTGAGCCACTGAGCTAAATCCCCAGCACCATCTTCAATTCTTTTTATTTTTTATTTTGATACAGGGACACCCTAAGTCACCAAGTTGCCCAGTGCTGAGATTGTAGGAGCCACTGTGTCTTGTCTTTTCAATTAAATTAATTAATTACATTTTAGAATGCTGGGGATTGAGCCCACAACCTTTCCACTGAGCTGTCTCCCCAGCCCTCTCTCCCTCCCTTGCTTCTTCTCTCCCCTCCCTGCCCCTCCCCTCCCCTCCCCTCCCCTCCCCTCTCCTCTCCCCTCCTCTTTCTTTCCTCTTTCTTTCCTTTCAGCAGGGTGTATTAGTTTTCTCATTGCTGGAGACAATATCCAATACTCATAATTTAAAAGGAAGAAAGATTTAATTTAGCTCCCATTTTGGGGGGATTCAGTCCTTGGTCATCTCTGTAAGGCAGGAACATCATGGCAGAAGGGTGTGACAGAGCACAGCTGCTTAGTTAATGGTGGTTGGGACACAGCAGGGGAGCAGCCCCAGAGAGGAACAGGTGAAGGACCATATATAAGGCACAAGACTGCAGCTCTATGACCCACATCCAAGAGTGTGCTCTAATGTGCTAGGTGTTTCTAATTCCAATGAGATGACTTACCAGGATTAACAACCATGCAGGGTCCTGCTATTTGGCTAAATTGCCCAATTAGGTATTTAATTTTTGAAGTGGTAAAAATTTAACTACTGTTTCAAGAGTTAGTATGTAAATAGAATACTATTAACTATGAGAAATTGAAACACAATGTGTCTTTCAGGTTAACTCAGCTGAGAAAAATTTTTGAAAGTAGGTTAAGGTAGATATGTTGAAGTGGGTTTGGTTTGCTAGCCAGGCAGAATTCAAAGGCAGGGAGATTAGGGTATTAGGGGCTGTATAGATTACCTTCCTGTCTTATATTTTCTGCAAAGGATGAGGAGCTAGGTGAGGTTCAGTTGTTTCTTGGCATCCATGGGTCATTGGTTCCGGGTTTTCCTCCCCCTCTTTACCAAAATCCAAGATGCTCAAGTTCCTTATATAAAATGGCTTAGGGTTTGCGTGTAACATGTATATCCTGCTATGTACTTCAGGTTATCTCTAGTCTGTTTATAACACTTATTACAAAAATTTATGCTATTTAAATAGTGTTTATATAGTAGTGTTTGAAGAATAGTGGTATAATAGTAAACAAGTTCAGTTCAGAGGTACATTTTTTTTTTTTAGTATTTTCAATTTGCAGTTACTTGAATTCATGGATGTGGACTTCATGGATGTGGAGAGCTAACTGTATTTATTCTTTAAGATTGTCATTGAGTCCATAATAATAAGTATAGTATAAAAAGGGGTGTTTGTATAAACATGAATTTATTTTCATAAATATGTAAGATGAAAGTTCCCTAAATTGAACAATTACCATAAAATCTTCTGAGGGCAGACTTCAAAATGACATTTTTCCTTGCAACTATTTAGCTTAAACACTATCTCATAGAGTATGTAATTATGTGTGGCACCAGAAGACTCGAAAATTAATTTTTAAAAAAATGTGTTAATTATAGATTATGACAGGTTTGAATCATGGTGTATGGAAGCCTTTGATGACTTTTAAGATGTATCCTTGGAAATCTTTTGGAGGTTGATTGCATATTCTGGATTATTGATTACATATTACTAACAACACAAACTAGAAAATTACCTGTGTCACTAAAACTATTGCAATAAAACCTAGTTTGATTTGAAATAGTATATCAAATTTTAGTGTGCAATATTATTCCTTCAGAAAGGAGCAGAAATATCTAGTGAAATTAAAAACTATTTTCACCTTTGGAGACTTCAGGCATAGGCATAAGTGCTAGAATTACTTCATAGTAGACATAATCTTCAGACATTTTATTCTGATTCTACAATTGCCTTTTTATTTGTCATTATTTTAATGTTTTTAGGAAGCATATGAGACTTTCCAAGTAAATATTAGATTCTCTTAGAAATGTGTGTGGTTAATCTCATTCATTTCTAGGGTCTGTTCTAGAACTATAGCTTTAATTAAATTTATGATGATTACACTGTGGGTAGGAGGAGTCCTAGAGTGAGAAACTAGAAAAAATATGAAACTAATAAAAAAGAAACTAAACATTTTTATTTTATTGTTTTTTAATGGTGTTGATGGTATCCATTCTATATAGTAGCATGTAACTATGTTGATGATTTAAAATGAATTTTTTTTTATTCTTCATCCATAATAAAACTCGTGCATAGAATTCTGGTGGTCTTCTTACTATGAGCTTAGAACGAGATCTTCTTGATGCCGAGCCCATGAAGGAACTTAGCAGCAAGCGTCCTTTGGTACGCTCTGAAGTTAATGGGCAGACAGTTCTTTTAAAGGTAATAGTGAATTCTGACTTGTGGGAGATTGGGAGGTATGAAAAGGAGTGGTGGTATTATTTTTTGGGCAAGAGAAAACCTATTATGTTGTTCTCTAAAGTATGTAGGTTGGCTGACGTCATGATTGTTTCTTTGGTATGGTTGCCAGAATTAATTTTGCTTTGAAAGTAGCCCACATTGCCCCAAATAGTACCTACTTTTTTTTTTTTTTTTTTGGTACCGGGGATCGAACTTGCACTTGCCAGGCAGGCGCTTATGCCAAGTACCTACTTTTAATATGTACCAGCTTGCTTTTTTTTTTTTTTCCTCTAAACCTGTTTTCCTTTTATTGAGTGAATGTACGACATTTTATCTAACAGCTTTTTGAAATTTTTGCTTTTCTTAGATTTCTCTTCAAAATCTCAACCATATTGTCAACACAATTTCTGCCTTTTAATTTTCTTCTTATTGATATGGGAAACTTAATTATCATTATGGAATATTTAAGTTGGCCTTAATTGCTTACAATATAATAATCTTGTTTTCCTTTCCAAATTGTAACATTCAAAATTAAAAAATAAAATTAGATATAATTTAACACACATGAAGTCATTTATTACATTTGAGTGATGCGTAGAGTGAAATTTTTAATCTCAAAATTACCAGTACCTTTTTTTTTTTTTTTTTTAATGCAAGGGCTATTCTGTGGATGTAGACACAGAAGCCAGGGTGATTCAGAGAGCAGCCACCTATCACAGAGCTTGGAGAGAAGCTAAAGAAGAGTCTGGGTTACTGCCATTAATCTTCCTGTTCTTGTGTAAGGTAAATCTAGTTCTTATGCTAAACTCTTAAAGAAAACATTTTACTTAAAAGTAAGTTTTGGCTCCAAGTTTTAGAGTAGTAATTAATTCTTTTTAACAAAGAACAAAAATTGTTTTGTAAAGTCAGAGTATACTAAAAAATATGTTGAATTTTTTGCTTTGAGTCACATTCTCTGCTCTTCTTCTTAGTCTGATCCTGTGGCTTATCTCATGGTCCCGTACTATCCTAGGGCAAACCTAAGTGTTATTCAAGCCACTATGCCTTTATCATCAGAAGTAAGTAAAAAACACTTTCCATGGATATATTAAATGAGAAAATAGCACCTTATTCTTAATACTTATCTAGGTTATACTACAGAATATATGATGTAAAATTTTGACTTGTGTTACTCTCACATTAGCCCTTTGATGTTGGTGTTACCCTGTTACACTGATGAGAAAAAATGAGGGTTAGAGGGATTAAGTGATTTGAGAGTCCCTCAGCTAGAAGTAGAGTTGGAACTTGAAATTAGATCTTTTTGGTTCCAAGCCTAAGCTTGTAACTATGAAGCCTGCTATATATAAACTGACAGCTTTTAATTTTTATCACTGTAAATTTAGAATTTGGAAAGGAGACCATAAGTCTTATCTACCTAATAATGCTATTTAAGGCTCTTTTCTAGCTGCTTTTCATGATTATTTGTAGTCTTAAGTTTTCTTAGAAACTGCAGAATATATATTAAATATATAGTCATATACACAAACACACACAGTAGTCACCACTTACATAATCCAGGATTCATCTCATCTTTAATTCTTCATGCTATATTGTTAGTAAAAGTTCCTTTGGAAGAAGCCTTACCTCTGGAACAATCTTCTAACAGAAAAAATATTCATGTGTTAAAATGATTTTCCTGTTTTCTAACCTATTTTGTGTGTATTTATCTATAGGAAACTTTAAAGGTTATGAAAGGTGTTGCCCAAGGCCTGCACACATTACACAAGGCCAACATAATTCATGGATCACTTCATCAGAACAATATATTTGCTTTAAATCGTGAACAAGGAATTGTTGGAGATTTTGATTTCACCAAATCTGTGGTAAAACATGATAATCTTTCAAATAGGTTCTAGACTTCATGTAATATCATTGGTCAGTAGTTCAGCACTTGTTGATGATGTGGTAATATAGTGTAGGATCTGTACTTTCAGTTAAGGTCTGTCACGTATAAGCAGTTATCTGCTGTCAGCCAGGTGGTGGAATAAGAGTTTCTAAGTTCTTGCATTGTTTATTTTGTTTTGTTGTATTTTAATTTTTTTGCGGCACCGGGGATTGAACTCACAACCTCGCACTTGCCAGGCAGACACTTAGGCTGCTCAGCTAAATCCCCAGCCTGCATTGTATATTTTAATCAAAAATCTTAGAAGCAACCTGACATTATATTAAATAGTATAGACAACACTAATCATGAATTATTTTGTCATTATCAGAAAGCATTCAATTGCTAGAAATTATGCAAGAACCTCCCTCAGCTGGTGTCCTTCCTCCATCATACATTTAATTCAAATATACACACTTCACTATTTTTTGATTATAATGTGTATTTTCAGAAATTGGGAGTCTTGGACTTTTTCATTTAGTTATTGTGCTTCAACTACAGTGGCTGTTAATTTGGTGCTGTATTATCTCAGAATAGCCAATTTGTAGAGGTAGCAAAAATTAGAGAATTAAGAACAGGTTGTAAGCTGGGCGTGGTGGCTCACATTTGTAATCCCAGCACTCAGGAGGCTGAGATAGAATCGTTGTGAGTTCGAGACCAACCTGGGCTACAAAGTGAGCTCAAGAGCAGCCTGAACGGCATAGTGAGACCCTGTCTCAAAAAGACAAGGGCCAGGGATCTAGCTCAGTGGCCTAAGCACCTGCCTGG
>RJWT010032974.1:0-14003 GCA_004365215.1 Cuniculus paca | reverse complement strand
GGCGATCTGAGAGAGGCAGAGGTCTCTGGAATTTGGCTTTGGAGGGGGAAAGGAGAAATAAAGGAGGAATCATTGTTGAGCACCTACTCTGGGAGACGGATGTTATGGCTCCCACTTCATCTGAGCCACTCTCTTCAATCACAGCCAGAATTTTATCACAGATATTTGAGAAGTTAAGTGTATTGCACCAGGTTGGACAATGTGTAACTGACAAAACCAGGGTTGAAACCTACCTCTTCTAATTTATCTATGTTAGGGTATTCCTTCCCCTTTTATAGAGAAGACCAAGGCCTAGAACAGCAAATTCATAGCTAACAGAATGCACACTAGGGCTAGAATACGCGACTACGGCCTCATTACTTTGCTCCTTCTTACCCCTTTGTGGACATGATGCTATCCTGTGATATACAGCGGTCCCTCTCTCCCATCAGCAGCACAGCCTATTTCCACTGGGCCAGGACTTTCCCTGCCTGCAGCCCTCATCTTCTCCCTCATCTCTCCATATAGCTTTTTCAGGCAAGGCAGACATCTGGTTCACAGCTGGCCTGAGTGTGGCTTATGCATCCCTACAGTGGAGAATGTGGACTTCATGTGTGTTTATTTTTCTTTTCTCTGCTGGAACAAAGTTGGAAAATGAGGCTGATGAATGAAGGCCCAGCCAGAGAATGGGCAGGAGTCCTGTTTTTGTTGCTAGCTTGAGCTTTGCCATTGCCATGCTCTCCCTGGGTTCAGTGTCCACATCTGTAATATGGGCTTGTGCAAATGACACCCAAGATCTTCTCCCTGTGCTAACTTTCTAGAAATCAATGTAAAATAGCTTGAAGTTGTGGCACATCTCTCATCTTATTACTGTAGAAGTTTGAGCCTGGGCTGAGCAACGTGGTGAGATCCTGTCTAGAAAAAAAAATAAAAAAGTTTATGGATATAGCTCAGTGTAAAGGACTTGGGTTCAAACCCCAGTACTTAAAAAACATTCATAAAAAAGAAATCTATAAAATAGGTCACTACCAAAAGAGTCAAGTATGTTTCTCCATGTTTGAGTTCTAAAAATTAAATATGCATAAAACATTTTGATGTTTAAATCAACTTACACATTTTATATTCTCTTTCTTTTTACATACTGAATTTTTTATGTGAAAAATATATTTTCCTTTTAAATGCACAGAATTTCAAGCTCTTTTTGTTATTCTCATTTATTTTTAAAATAAAAATAAAAAACAAAAAAAATGGGTTGAGCCAAGGTGGCCTAAATATAAAAATATTTTCCAGAGATCCCTGTTTACGTACATCTTGTGATGGTTAGTTCTACGCATCCACTGAGTAGGGAAATGGCCCCCAGTGGCACGGTCAAACACTATTCTAGATGTTGCCTTGAAAATATTTGTGGATGCGTTAACCCTTATAATGAGCTGACTTTGAGTAAAGCAGTTTACCCTCCATAACATTGGTAGACCGCATCCAATTGTTGAGGGCTTTAAGAAAACACCGAGGCTTCTCGGTGAAGAGATCCTGCCTCAAGATTCATCATAGAAACCACATCTGAGTCTGAGTTTCCAGCATGCCAGGCAGCTGCCTGAGTTTGGGACTTGTTAACTCCAACAACCCATAAGCCAATTCTTTTAAATAAATCCATCTTTCTCCCTACTATGTATCTCTACCCTACTGGTTCTGTTTCTCTGGAGGTCCCTAATAGGCATCTGCTAGATTCACAGATTTTTTTTCTCACTAGAAAAGTTATAAAATCTGTTATTATTACCCTGTTTTTCCAGCAGTGTGACCCTCATTTTTTGGCCATGTCCTGACACGGTTAAAGTATAGGACTCACTGTCCTGGGTGTGAAGAGGTCAGCCGTGCTGCAGACGGCTGCAGGGCTGGAGCACGTGCACCTCCCTCCTGCCCTGGTCCCCTTGTCTATGAAGCAAGGGCATGGAGTGCGATGTGCTGAGAATATTTCTTCCTTAGGTGTTGCTGGGAGTTAAGTGAGATGCCTTGACACATACCAAGATTAAATAAAAATAAATACTACGAATATTATTACTGTGATTCCTCCTCTTCCCTACCCTCCATCACAATTATTATTTGGACCCAAATAACACTTATGGAGTACTGAGTGCCTGTCCAGCCCATGCTGGAGATTGGTGATGGGAGATGAAAGTCAATGTCCTTATCCTTCAGGAGCTCAGAGTCAATTGAGAGGAGAAAGTTCCACATGCTCTATGGACCACAAGACGTGATGGTATAAATCAACACACTCCCAAGACTTCAAGGCCCAAGCTAAATCCTGTCTCCTTCAGGAAACTTTCCAGATCCCCATATTGGAAATTAATCTCCTGACTTCCATGTCCCAGGGCCTTTGGTTTGTACCTTTCCTACAGTACTTACCACTATTTACCTTGTATTAGAGTGATTTATGCACATGTCAGCCTCTCCCACTAGAATGTGAGTTCCTGAGGACAGAAATATTTATGAAGGGCCTTCCTGTGACTTTGACTAGTGTATGAAGGTCCAACATAATAACATCAATAATCCACCTCATATTTTAAGATGATTTCAGGGCAAAATAATTAAAATTCAATGTAATTTAAGAAACTATTTCCACATATTCATTCTTATAGTTAGCATCTTTTTTCACGTCATTTTATAGATGCTATGCAGAAGGCAAAGAGCTTGATGTGAACCTGTACAAGGTCATAGTAGTTCAGGCTAGGGCCAAACCCAGAACTTGGCCCATTTGTGCTCAGCAGTCTAAGGCTGGCACTTAACTGCTGTGACTGTTTTGCATATTCTTAGTCCCATTAATTCACCCTTAGCGAGCAGTTCCGCATTCCGCAAGTATAAGCAGTTTGGCTTCCTTGTCACGAGTGTGGTTTAGTAAGTTCTCTCCCTGCTTAGACATAAAACGAAGCCAGATGAAACAAATTGCATCTTTTAACTGTCTTTCCAGACTGGCTGTGACTCCTGCCCTGATGATTTTAGCTTGTCAGGGACTGGTCTGTAGCAATTTTCCCAACAAAACCATGTGGCTTCCGAGTGATTAGAGTTGGATGTGCTCGAACACCAATCTTTCTACCCTTGCTCCCTCGGACTTCTCAAGGCTTTGTGACAACACAAGAGACAAGCTCAGTTATCTACTTTTGACATATACTGTCGCTGAGGTTTTGAAAGGTGGAATGAGTTAGTACCCAAGGCCACTCATGGCTGGGAATCAAACTCTTGTCTGTCCTAATGCTAAAGACCTTCTCTTAATCCTATCTTGGATTTCCTTCCTCTGACTGAGAGGAACTGAGAAAGGAGTGCTTTATTCTCCAACAGAATCATTACATCATGTCCCTGTCATGACCCAAAGGATCACCTTTGAGATCGGCACACATGGCTGTACAGTTGATGTGATTTTTTTTTCCTCTGCAGCCATCCGCTACCAATGAGGACTGACTGAAACCCTTCATTCTCTCAACCCATACCTTTACTTGTGGTCTGATTCTCACTTGGAACGTCCTTTTCTTATGACAATAACTAGGCTTCTATCATTCTTTCAAGACTCCGCTGTACTGGATGTGTGAAGCAGCTGAATTGACGCAAATTTATACTTCTGCAGGATCAGCTTTCATGCAAGAAGTAGTGGAAGAAAAATCAAAAACAGATAATGAATAATGAATAGTATGGCTTAGATCTAAAATGTTCCCCAAAGTCTCATGTATTTGGAGGAGGGGTGGCTTTCGGAAGGTGATTGGATTGTGCTGGCATTATCCTCATTAGTGGATTAATCCATTGATGAGGTCATGGCTGAATGTGACTTGGGTAGTGGGTCGTGGTTGGAGGTGGATTACTGGGGACATGACCTGGAAGGTTTTATTCTTGTCCTCAAGCCCTCCCTTCTCTCTCTGCTTCCTGGCTGCCATAGATTGAGCAATTTTTCTCTGCTATGTCTTTTCACAGGCTGTGTCTTGTTGGAAACAAGCTAAGAATGGACTGAATTCCCCAAACCGATGAATCAAATTAAACCTTGCCTCCTTTAAGTTGGGAGTGTTGTGTATATTGCATTAGCAATGGGAAAGTGACTAATAGAGAGATAGAAAGTAGGAAAGTTGGTGCAGTCTAGGTTTCCCATGGATATGAATATTCTTTGGTGGACTGTGAGAAGGCATAGAGTTTTTGAGCAGATAGCCCACATGCTATAGCTTACATTTTAGGAAGATCAGTCTGGTAGGAGAAAGTAAATGTTTGAAGGCTGATTAATGAAATATTAAAATAGTCTATTTATAAGGTGATAAGGCTGCAAACCAGCAAAGTATCTGTATGTGGAAGAAGAGGATTAGAAGACAGGTAATTTGGATAGGGTAGACTAGAGCTATTCACACTGACGTCTCAATAAAATATGGCACAATGTAGAAGAAAGCATATGGAATGAAGTAGGCAGTCTGGGTTATGAATTTCCACTCAGCAACCTTAAGGCCAGTGACACTGGGCAGGTCATATAAACTCAGTTTCTTAACTGTTAAGTAGTACCATTAATGGCTGCTCATAGAATGGTTGTGAGAGTCAACAGGAATGACAAATGCACAAAAGTAACCACACAGTAGATGATCATTTAGTGCCTACCATCATAAAAGGGGGTGAGAGGACACCCTAGGTAACTCTGAGCTAGAGGTATCATACTTCCGCCGCTTATCAGTGGTTTGAGCTTGGGCATATGACCATGCCTAAGTGACTTTGCATAACATGGGAATAATAATGGCTCTCTCAGATCTGTTATAGTACACACTAAATACTAGGATACAAGTGTATGTGAAGTGGTCAGCTTGTGATGGGCACATATTAAGCACTCATATAAAGAGCCATTGGTATTTTCATCATTATTAGTCACTGATGGACACACTGCTTACTGGCAGAACCAATTTCTTGCTATATTTTCTCCTTTTCTTTCATACTATGGAAATTTGAAATGCCAAATATTCTTTTCCAGCCTCCTTTGCAGCTAGGAGTGTGGAAGTGACTATGTGACAGAGCTCTGGGTAACAAGACATGAGCATAAGTCTATTAAGATGATTCTGGGTATGCTTATATTTTCCTGATTCGAAGAAGAGGGCTAATGACTGTGGCCTAACACTATTCTGTTCCTTACTTCTGTTGGAAGTTCAAAATGATGCCTGGGGCCAAGACAACCAATCTGTAACCATGGAGAGAAGCCCAAGAGAATTATGAAGATGTCATTCCAACACTGGGAAGTTACACGTCTACCAATGGCTATGCATTTATTCAGATTTCTTGTCATTCAGATTTCTTGAGAAGCACACATCCTTCATGCTTGAGTCACTGTATTTGGATGGCCTACATATGCATAGCTCAGTGCAGTCTAGTCTAGCTAATACAAAAGATAAAGGGAAAACAGCAGAATTAGGCATTTGGAATAGTATCAGTCCAACTAGAGGACTATTCTATGCTTTCCACATAGGCTCTGTACTTTCCTTATTCTTAGAGGTATCTATCTACCTCTCCATCCTCCTCACCAGTGCGGCTCTGTCAACCCTGTCTCTGTGTGCATCAATCTTCCACAGCCTGGTGCTCCCTCATCTGTGAGTCATCTCCATCTCTCTGTTCAATGAATAACTCTTTAAATTTCTGTGTTAAGCACTTTTTTTTTTAGCCACATTCTCAAATGGTGATGCTGTTTGCTATTGGTGCTCCTAGCTTCTCTCTTCTAACAGAAATTAAGCTCCTTTACAGACATCAGTTCTGAATGAAGTAGGTTATGTGAGGTTCATGGCATGAGCTTATAAAAGAGAGATAGTATTATTATTTTGTATTTTGAGTGTTTGGGCTATTCATTCAATAGATATACACTAGGAAGCTATTATGTTTATCCTCACGATTAACAGCATAAACTAATGACTCAATTTGTAGTATTTGGAACAATTTACTGAGCTTATTTTTCTAATAAGGACAATTGGATAGTAATAGGGATGTTAACAGGAATAATTCAGTTAAATAAAACGTTGTCAGACATACAGCAGTTACTTGTTATTATTATCATTCACCAGCCTATTCCCTAAGTATATACCTGTTCCTACCATGCAGCAGGACTCAACAGGTGTTGAATAAATAACTTGCAAATAACTTGTGTATATACACCTCTGAAATGTTTAAAAAAACTCCAAATGAAACTAATGTAAATGCATATATGTTTAAGCATATTAATGTTCATGAATAATTCAAATTAACAAACATGTGTTTTTAAATTGATTTTCTTTGGAGATTACACTGAGAATTTCACAACAGCTCTTGAACTAATTTGAGAAGCACTGGCAACTACTACCAACCCTGAAAAAGGAAGAACCTTATTCAATAAGAATCTATGGCTTTACCATCCTGCAAGTGTCAGTTCTCTGACTGTTGTGGCCAAGCATTGAGGGGGTTCCACCTCCTAGGCCTGCAGAGTTAAAGTTAACTTTTTCCTCTGGCCACCACTGGGACATTTGGTCTACAAGACAAGCAGCACTAGCTTCCTTGAGGGTCACCTGCCACAAGCCTGGGCTCTGCCTGGGAAGGCCTGAGATTATATTCATATCCCTATCTCTTGCTCAATTTGTCATTGCCTTGGGCCACTATTCGCCATGCATAAAATGGAGAAATGAGTTTCCCTCATACTGAGTAACTGTGGAGCTCAGATGAGCTGATCAAGTCATATGCCTAGCACAGAGCTGAGCACCCTGCACATGCTCAGTAGACGTGACCTACCCACAATCCCAGGTCATCTGAAAGTCCAGTCACACTGCTCAACAGGCTCCTTCCCCATGGCACAGGTTTGTACTTGCTCCTAATACTACATAGTCCTTTTTCTTCTCCACTGGATCAGTTTCTACGAATTTTTCAAGAGTTACCACAAATGACCCTTGTGAAGTGTGTGGCATATTATGACCATACATTCTCAGAGTTCTCAAGTTGTGGGGACCGAACAACTAAATAATAGTACCTTCAAGCAGAAAATTCCATGAGCAAATCACTTGAAGGACATATTTCAAAAGTGCACATATACGATACTGGTTTGAGATTTGTGACACGTCTTTCCATTTAGTGCTCAAACTAAGCAAGTACCAGAAAACAGCTACGGAAGAGAATCCCATTGTATCATATCACTGCTGAGTCAGGGAGGGGATTAATATTTGTAAAGTACTCACTATGTGTTAGGGCTACAGGAGTGCTATACATGTTCTCATACTCAATCCTTACTACAAGTGTGTGAAGTAGATAGTGGCTTTCATTGCAGCTGAAGCACAGAGATGTCATGTTAGTTACCTGATATTACACACCTACTAAGTAGTGGCCCTACATTGAACTAAGGTGTCTGCTGATGGAGTTTGCATGTTATTAAAGGTTTTACTGGAGGAGATAGGGCAGGACGGAGTTTGGGTTGGGTGATGTCGTGAGGGGTTAAGGCAGCAGCAAAGCCACACTCCATACCCTTGCCAATCTTATGAAGAGCTGATCCCACTAAAAACTCTGTCAGGTGTACATTAATAACAGAGAGGAACATACTTCTAGAGTTATTTTATTTGCAGAGTAGAGAATCACTGGGTGGTGGTAATACAGAAGTGTTTTGTTAGGAAATTAAGAGTATTATCATCTTTTTCAAATGAATTCCTACTGAATTACACATGGGATGTTGTAAAGCTTCCTCTAGAATCTGCCATTCCTGAATCAGAATCTAAATTCCAACATGGTGGAGTTTCAGTCATTATATCTAAAAATTAGGATTATCGATAGTATGAACTCAGAGGACTATAATGAGAGATGACAAAATGAAGCAAGACTAGGAGAGTATAGATAAGCTTTCATTTAAACTGTGACACTTGAGTAGTTTGTGTGTGGAGTCCTGTGAAGAATTATGCTAGGACAACAGGTGTGAATTGATGACACTGAGCAGACAGGATTGCATGGTCACACCAGGCATGACCTATAAGGAGTATGTAATTCAGTGCCTCACATCTAGCAAGCACCTATAAAGCTCTTCCATAATTGCATTTTAATCACAATTCCCAAATTAAACTACACTACACCACTTAAACTTTTCCGAACATGTTACACTTGGAAGCAGTGACCCCTCAGCCAGGGTTCAACTACTCATCATGTATTCATAGTCTCAAGTCTGACAGACCATTGCATGTTTGGAGACTAATCAGAACAATCTAAGAGGCTTCTTAGTGTAATGGGGAGAAGACAGCTTAAGAGGGTTTGTTCGAAAGGAAGAGTGAGGTAGGTATGTGTTGTAATGTATTTAAAAACAAACAGAAAATACATCAGCTTCAGATCAGAAGATGACAGCAGGAATGTAAGGAAACAGAAGGGGAAGCGTTAGAACGGTCCATTCATTAACCATTGTCTGCTGAGAAGTGAAAGGAGAGAGACCAAAATATTCCAGCCAGATGATGCATCTTCCACAACTGGTGAGACTACTGTGGTGGATTTAGCAGAGGATGAAGGTAGAAATCCTAGGATTTTGTTCTTCCAACCAGTAGTGGAAACCTAATAAATGTTATTTTCTTTCTTTTTGTTTCTTTTGTGGTAAGGATAAAGTAATCTGAGAAGTTGATTTATGGGTTTTGCCCATAGTCTGTTAGCTGCTGGATGAAGTTGATGATTACCAATGCTGACCTAATTATTGGATCCTCCGTTCCTTCCCTCCCTTCCTGCCTCCCTCCCTCCCTGCTTCCTTCCCTTCCTTCCTCATTTTCTTTCTTCCTTCATATCTACCTTTGTCCCTCTCTCCTTTCATTTCTCAGGCATTTATTGAACCAAGAATTTAGAATATGATGAATGAACAGGTTTTTAATTTGTCAGGGAGGGACACTCTGAGCAGATAATTAACCACAACTCATCTGAACAAATGACATTTAATTCCCACCCCCCCAAAATTCCTGATTACTTTTCAGCCTATGTATCTCCATCTCCACTCCTAAACAGTTCTCTCTGAGACAGCGCAGAATCAATAGTCACATGTTGATGGACCTGAGCAGGTGTCTACAATAGGCCTCTCAACAGCACTCCCCACATCACTGTCTGCCCAGCTATGTGTACTTCATGAGGGAACATCTCCAAGGACTGTAAATTCACTACCTCATGCCATCTTTGGATTGCGTGGAAGTATTGGGTTTTGTTCATTGAGTATTTTTGTATTTAAGAACTATCCTGGGTACTTAAAGTAAATCATCTCCAATTTTCACACTATCATTATCATAAAAATAAGACTTTAGGTAACTTTTGATCATTATGGTCTCCAGCAACTAAACCAATGCCTTGCACTTGATATTATTGTATATGTAATTGTATAAATTCATATTTTATGGATATGAAAACGAGGCTCAGCAAGTTTAGTAACTTGTTCAAAGTGTAGGTAATGGAATGAGCATTCACATGTGGATCTTGAGGACTTGATTTTTTTGCTATATCACAGTTCAATAGAGCAGGACACAGGGAAGAAGAGGGTTTGGGTATTCTTGAGGCCTGCTGGGAAAGCTACTGGGAGAGCACACCATTATCTTTTGGGTTGCTTTAGAGAAAAGTGTGTGTGTGTGTGCACGTGTGTGTGTTTGTGCACATTTGTGTGTGTGTGTGTATGTGTAAGAAGTCAGGGAATAGGGAAGAGATCTCTGAGTCGAGAGCAATCAAGCTCTGGAACACACAACATGGGTAGGTAATGGAGAGCTCCCCTTTTTTTGCATTGCCACCCTCTGCTGGACTTGTCTTCATCATCGACAATAAAAATACAAAATGTAGCAGGAGAGCCCAAGGCTGTGCTCAACCTGCTTTATCAGAATAAGAGAGACTTATGTGCTAAATGCTTTCAACAAGAAAACAGCAGCTCTTGCAGCATCTCTACCAGATGCCCCTCCACCCCCCCCTCCACATCTATCATCTATTTACCCATTTGAGTAATGGGAGGAATAACCAGCTGTGTAATCAATCTCATTTTCCCTGAATGTTCAGAGTTTAAAATCATTTGCATTTCGACAACGGTCCAGCAGTCCCTTATCCCATCCATCAATCTGAATGGTAAATTGGTTGCCCAATTTCCATCTGATCTTTAATTGAATAACTGCGTGTCATCAACACAGATTTGCAGCCTGGCCTAGAGCTTGTTTTTGTTGGGGATGGGGTGGGAAGGAAAGCTTTTCTTCCTTAATAAATGTTTCCAATTTTAAATTTATATTATATTCACATATAGTGTATGAATAGTGTGTTGTTATATGCCATTCCAAGTTAGATATGCATATACATGAAGAGGGTGGGGAGGGGAGAGAAGGAGAGAAAAAAGAGGAGGGAAGGAGACAGAGGAAAGTGTGATTGGGTGAGAGGGTTGGGAAGCATTGGAAATGCAGGGCTTGGAACTGCAGACACACACACTACTAATTAAACTGGGAAAATAAGATTATTTCACTTGGGCCACAGGCAATAGATGTTCCTTGAACACAAAAGTGAGACCCTAATACTCAGATTTGCTACTGGATAATAACTTTGCCAAATGTGACTGACAGTTACCAGATTATCTCCTTAATCACACTTTTATTTCTATTAAGCAGGGCTTATTCTCCCAGCAGGTTTCAAACACGTGTTAATGCTGAGCCTCCTAGGGCAGAATCAAAGGGCTGTATCAACTGGAGCTTTCTGGAGCGATTCTACAAACAGAAACACTCCAAGCAGAGAGGCAGAAACTAGTGCGGAGCAAGCACAGCTTCGAATTGTTATGGCTTCAGCAAATGCTTCCTTCCTCTGGCTGACACCAAATGTCTCCAAGGAGAAAGATGATGGAAATGTAGGGGACAGCATACAAATCAGCAAGCCATGAAGAAACTTGTCTTTTTGTCTAAATGAAAACCTTTGACCCCCCTCTCCCACAAGTTAGTTGTTACAAGGGACAAATTCCCACAAGGGCACAACTATTTATTAGTTCATTTTATTATGAGTGTTCTTTTACTTTCAATCCAAATGCCTAACCACTTTTGATACAGAACCTAGCAAAAAACACTATAAAGAGGAAATGACCAGAGTCCCAGTCTCCACGGTTCATAGTTGACTCTCAACTAGATCCAAGGAATCTCAGAAGTTGTAAGAACTTCTTTCTGGAAATTTTCACAGGAAGAATGACAGACAATAGACACTGCCTAAGAATCCATGCCAGGTAATGTCTGCATATATGAACCGGCTCACGCTGCACTAGGGAGTACTAACTCAGTAGGAGTTGAGATCACTAAGCCTCATAAATGTTCATAGCTTTCCCAAGGAGGCACATTTAGAAAGCTGTGAAGTTAGAATTTAAAGCCACCTAAGTACATAGAACACAATACTCAGGTGCTTTTGGAAAGTTTTCTCTCCTGTCCCACATTGAGGAATTTCCATTTCCCCTATGTTCTCTCCCTCCTTCTACTTCTTTTTTGTTTGTAAGTTTTCCATCCAATTTCCAAATGAGTGGGTATTTTCTAGATCCATCTTTCACTTTCCTATCCTGATTTGTGCCTCACAGAACAGCCTCCTTCGGCCCTCTGGTTTTGAGCTGCATTTGACCACTAGGTGGCCCTGGCAGAGGCTAGGAGGGAGAGAGGTGACACAGGTATTACTTTCTCCCAGGATCCCTCCAACTGCTCCCTGGCTCTTGCCCACGTTCTATCAGGTAGTAACTCCTACTGTCTCCAAATCCCAGTGACCCAATTGTTACCAAATATTTTCATTTTAGGACAGTTTTATACTTTTTAAAAAAGTGTTGAAGATACCAAAGAGCTTTTGTTTTTCTCAACGTTTATTAGAAATTCTCAAACACAAGACACATTTCATACATTTCATTACTCATCAGAGTGATGACACCTTCATATGTCATGTAACTTCTGGAAAATCCATTGTTCCTATTGAGAAAAAGAGAGTCAAGAAGTCAACAATATTTTAGCATTATAAAAATAGCTTTGGTCTTCTGGACACCTAACAGAGTTTCAGAAACTCTCAGTTTCCTCTTAATCTTTTTCCTTAGGCTCACTTTGGGATGCTTTCTCATCCTTTGTTGATCTCTCATTCTGCAATAACTTCTCCATACCTTCCTTTGTCCAACTGTCCATGTGGATGTGGCCTTTACTCCTCTACGGACCCTGACTCTTTGCTGACTGGGAACTACTGGGATTTTGCCTTGACGGAGAAGGGTTGATGTCCGAAGCAGCAGGAACAAAGAAAAACATCCCATTCCCTGGTAATAACTTTTACCTTGTCAACTTTGATTCATCTTTAAATTGTATTTATATCTTTTCCACAATCAATGGTAATTTAGAGTCAGTGATGACTGTTTCTCTGTCCCTGACCCTGACTAGAACCGTAGGAGATCTATTTCTTTTTAAAGGGGTAGACTAACTGGAACATCTTTGGAGGAGCATGAATGAAAGTTTGAAAGTTAAGTTCACCAGGAAGAGTTGAAGGAATAGCTTCCTCCAAGGGAAAAAATGCTCAAGGAACTTGGGTGTTTTCATCTTTCTTGTCCTCAGCTGGTCCTTTTTGTTCTGGGGAAAGTTTCTTCATGCTTCCTTCTGGGCTTCCACTGAATTTCAGTCATATCTCAATTTCCTAAGATCACTTTATATTGTCATTAACTTCACACTTCTCCCTTCTAGACTGCTAGCCATTCATAGCTAAATTCTCTTGAGACTGAATGCAGTTACATCTTTGGTATACAGTAAATTGTTTATTGAAGGAAGGCATGGAGATAACATTCTCTCCACCTTCCATATTGTTTTCCATAGTTAATTGAAGACACTTCCTTTCTACTGGCAGAAGCTTGATTTTATAAATACTCAGTAAGTCATTAGATGCAGATAAAGAAGTCCTAGAGTCATTTATAGTGGTTTTGTGTTGTTTTGGGGGATAAACTAGATTTGAAATTAACAAAGCCATAATTTCAAGCCCTAGACCCACTACTGAACAACTGGGAAGCTTTCTGCAAATCAGTTCCTCTTACTGAACCTCAGGTATTCAGAATAAGTGAGTTGGATTAGCAGAATAGAGTTCAATTGGTATGTGAGTGTATGACTCACCACCTCAAGTATCATTGCAACGGACATAATAATCCACATTCTTAGCTTGTTGTGATATTTTGAAATATTTATTTGGCCTTTTTCCTACTGTACTGGTGTACAACTCCTAAAATTGTTGGACTTTCAAAATGGTAAATATCTAATAAATTGACTGATGACTGGTAGCCTTTAAATAGTTCCATGAAAAGGCATGGTCACCAGATAGATCAATGCAGTATCAGAATTAGGACTTTCAGCCAAAACTCCAGACCTCTGAAGAGGGAAGAGGGGCTGCAGGTTTACCAATGATTTAATGGATCATGCTAATATAATGAAACCTTCATATCAACCTGTAAAGAAAGGGTTTGGAGGATGGCTTGACAGCTACAACCATGGAGTTTCTGGAGGATAGTGTGCCTGGAGAGGATATGGAGTCTCCGAGGTACATTCTAAAGCTTCCCCATATGCAGTTCTTCATCTGTATCCTTTATACTGTTGTCTAAATAAGTCAGCATTTGTAAGTCTTTTCCTGAGTTCCATGAGCCATATTAGCAAATTAATATGACCAGAGAAGGCAGTTGTGAGAACCCTGGTTTATAGTTAGCTAGCAATACAGATAAAACAATGTGGGGCTTGAGGTTCTGAAGTAGGGAGTGGTCTTGAGCACTGAACCTTCAACCTCTAAGTTCAAAGTTTTTTTTCTTTCCAGTGCTAGAAATTGAACACAGAGCCTTACACATGCTAGCCAAGTGCTCTGCTACACTCTCAGTTCAACCCTGTGGGATCTCAAGTGGCTTCTTCAGTGGGTAGCATGAGACTGACTTGGGTTAGACGACACTCAGCTGATATTTGGCACAGAAGTAATCACTTGCTTGGTGGGGTTGGGAAGACCCCTACTGTTAAGTGAGAGTACAGAACCTAAGCATGAATCTGGTTTGGACTTTTGGTTTATCAATAGGCCTC
>RJWT010032973.1:0-14002 GCA_004365215.1 Cuniculus paca | reverse complement strand
GTCATTTGTCTTGACACCTGCTTCTTCACTCACATTTTTAATTCTTAAATTATGCATCTTTGAGTTGTCCACCAACTGTTGAATTGTTACTTCCTGGGACCTTGTTAATTTTAAGAGATCTTTCCTTTCACAATCATGGGCTGCAAACCTGTCTTCAAGCTTTGAAAGTCTTTCTTTAGTTTCCTTCATGTCAACTTGCCAGCTTTCAAATGAATTTTTAATTTTCTGGAAATCTCTTTGAATCTGTTTCATACATTCTAAATCTCTCTTATGCTGTTCATTCATCATTTCCCTCATTTTCCTATGCTCCTCTATTTTTTTATCTGTGTCTTCTTTAGAGATGCTTAGTATTTCTTTTATTATGGTTTTCATTTCTTCTTTTACCTGGGATATAATTTCTGTTCTAATTTCTCTTATAGCTTCCTGAAGTTGTTTCTTCACTTCAGTTGACATCACTTCAGACATTTCAGGAGTGCAATTCTTGATCTCCATGTTTTCCTCTTGTGGAATTGCACTGCTTGGGTTGGACTCCAGAGATTGCCCTCTGTCTCTTCATCTTGGCATATTCCTGGTTTCTTCCACCCCCAAGTAGTGTGGTCTGAGGCACCCCAGCACTGGCCACAACTTCTCCGAAGCTAGACTGTTTGTCTTTTCTGGCCAGTGCTGGCTATGTATATCTGATGTTGGGCACCTGTGTCTCTGCACTGAGTTGGGCACCAAGCCACCTGGGGTTTGCACAGGAGCAGACCCGGTCAGGCCCTGTGAATCTAAGCTGTTTAGGAACCTACCCGATATTGCCTGAAATGCACATGGGAGTGGCTCTCCGACCAATCACCTTCCGCGGGTCCACCTACAACCTGGAGCTCCCAAATGACTGGTTTTTCTGGCTTCAGTCCAAGCAACTTCCTTGGGTCCACCCACAACCTGGCGCTGATGCCAGAAGTGGTTAGCAGTCTTGGCCCCAGGCGTAACCTGCCCGACTCCAAGATGGAGCCCGGCCGATCACTCTCTCCCATGGGGCGGGGGGCGGGGTGGAATTCCAAGCACTAACCAGCAGCTAGTGCAGATCTCCACGTCCGCCATTCTCCTTCACCCATGTGCCTCTCCACAGAGATCTCTGGGGTTGACCGCAGCTGCGACCATCACTGCAATCGCGACCGCGCGTCTCCAGGCTCAGCAGGTCTTCTGGCAGGATGAATCTAGCTCCAGGCTAAGGTGCAGCCACTGCCTTTCTCTTTGTTTAAATTCTTCTTTTTATTCTCCTTGTGGGCTTCAATTCATATTTTAGATTCTTCCTGGGTCCAGGGGACCCACTTCCTTCCTTCTTGTCCTCTCCATAATGTTGTATTCCAGCATCTGAACTGTCTCTCTGAGAGAGACTGTTTACTCTGCTGCTTACTGTTCCACCATCTTTAGCTCCTCAGAACCAACTTTTTGATTCATTTGATTTAATTGATTCTTTGTATTGTTTTCATAGTCTCAATGGCATTAATTTCTGCTCTGATACATATAATTTCTTCCCTCATATGAGCTTTGGGCTTGACTTGTTCTCTTTCTAGAAGTTTGAGGTCCATCATTACATTGTTTATTTGAGCTTGTTCCATTTTCCTGATATCAGAATTCACTGCTATAAATTTTCCTCTTAGAACTACTTTCATTGTGTCCCATTGAACTGGGTTCAAGATAAAACCAAGGAGCCAGAGATAGTGCCAATTAGAATTTAAGAGCCTTTATTAGCCAGCTGGTGACTGAACAGCAGGACCCATGCAGGGGAACCACTGTGCAGTCCCGAGTGAAGGAGGAGCCAGGTATTTGTGTACTATAACCATACCCCCAGTGACAATGGTCACAATTAAATATGCATCTATGACATCCTGGTTGCCATCCCTGTTGACAATGGTTACAATTAAACATGCATCCATGATGTCCTGGTTGCCATCCCCATTGACAATGGTTGTAATTACACATACATCTATAACATCTTGGTTGCCATACCTGCTGGGACACAGTGCACTGAACAGACCTGAGAATATGGAACTAAGTTACATTCTCAAGTGGGGGAGTAGCCTTGCAAGCAAGGGAGTGGAGTGGTACAGACAGGGTTCAGTAGTTTTTCTATTATGTTAGCCTACAACAGCATAACTTTCAGTATGTTGTATTGTCATTGTCATTTAATTGTAGATACTATTTAATTTCTTGTCTAATTTCATCTGTGACCCATTGTTTGCTTAGTAGGGTGTTATTTGATTTCCATGTGCTTATGGAGTTTGTGTTGTTTCTTTTGCCATTGACTCCCAATTTCATTACATTGCACTATGATCTGATAATATGCATGGGATAATGTCAATTCCTTTGCATTTACTTAGGCATGTTCTATGGGCTAGTGTGTGGTCTATTTTGGAAACGTCCCATGCGCAACTGAGAAGAATGTGTTTTGATGTTGTCAGGTGGAACACTGTAGACATCTACTAAATCCATTTATTCACAGGTTTGATTCAATTCTGATACTTCTTTGTTGATTTTTTTTCCTGGTTGATCTATCTATTTCTGATAATGGAGTATTAAGGTCTCCCATTACGATTGTGTCTGTGTTTATTTGATTTTTCATGTCCATTAATATTTGTTTTAAATAGGTGCACCTGAATTTGGTGCATATAAATTTATGATTGTTATCTCTTTGTCTTGGAGTTTTCCTTTAACAAGTACATAATAGTGACCGTCTGTCTCTTTTTCTCAGTCTTGGCTTGAAATTCACTTTGCCTGCAAATAGAATAGCTACCCCTGCTTTTTCTATGGTATTGTCACATGAAGTATTATTTCCCTTCCTTTGACTTTCAGTCTATGAATTTCTTTTTGAGTTAAATGTATTTCTTGTATGCAGCATATTGTTGGATCTTGTTTCTTGATCCATTCTGCCAGTCTGTTTCTTTTAATTGGTGAATTGAGACCATTTACATTGATGGTTATAATTGATATGTACTGATTTATCCTTGTCATTTTATTTTTCTGTTCTTGTTTCCCTGTCTTTCCCCTGTTTAACTGCTCTAGATTTAATATCCAAATTCAGTCATGTAGCGGGTTACAAAGTCAACACTCAAAAATCAATAGCATTTCTACATAAAAACAACAAAAAATTTTCACTGGGAGAAAAAAATAAGGAAACAACCTCTTTTATGATAGCATAGAAAAAAATGAAATACTTAGGAATCAATGTGATGAAGGAAGCGAAGTACCTATATATTGAAAACTACAGTACTGCAACAAAGGAGCTCAAAGAGGATATCAGAAAGTGGAAAGATATCCCTTGCTCTTGGGCACAAAGAACCGATGTAATGAAAATGGCCATACTTTCAAAATTGTTATACATATTTAATGCAATACCAATCAAAATATCATTAGCATACCTCACAGATCTAGAGAAAACAATCCTAAAATTCATTTGGAACCAGAAGAGACCTAGAATAACAAAAACAATTCTAGGCAACAAAGGCAAGGCAGGAGGCATCACAATCCCAGACTTGAAATTATGCTGTAGAGCTACTGTGATAAAAACAGCATAGTACTGGAAAAAAAATAAAAAACTGAAGATCAATGGAACAGATTAGAAGATGCAGAAACAACTCTAACACATTGATCCACCTTATCTTTGACAAAGGGACCAAACACCTTCACTGGAAGAAAGATAGCCTACTTAATAAATGTGTCCAAAAAAACTAGCTTTCCATATGTCAAAGATTAAAACTAGACCCATACCTTCCACCATACACTAAACTAAAATTGAAATGGATCAAAGATCTAAATATTAAAACAGAAACACTAAATCTGCTAAGAGAGAGAATAGGTAGAAATCTTTAAGATACAGGTATAGACAAAGATTTCATGAACAAAGCCTTCACTGTATGGGAAATACTACAATGAATCAACAACTGTGATCTCATCTTACTAAAAAACTTTTGCACAGCAAAAGAAACACCAACAGAGTGAAAAGACAACCCACAAAGTGGGAAAAAATTTAACCAATCATTCCTCAGACTCATATCTAGAACATACAAAGAACTGAAAAAAATCAGACCCCCCATATTTAAAGACCCAATCCAAAAATCAGAATCTGGATGAATATATACGTCTCAGATAAGAAGAAATGGCAAATAAATATATGAAAAACTGTTGAACAACACTGGTCATTCGAGAGATGCAAATTAAAACAACACTGAGATTCCATCTCACTCCAGAAAGAACGGCTATTATCGTGAAATCAACCCATAACAAATGCTGGTGGGGATGTAGGAAAAAAGGAACCTTTCTCCACTGTCAGTGGAAGTGTAGACTGGTGCAACCACTGTGGCAATCAGTGTGGAAATTTCTCAAAAAGCTAGAACTAGAAGTCCCATTCAACCAAGTTATTCCCCTTCTTGGTATCTTCCCACAAGAATTAAAAGCATCATATTACAGTGATATATGCAAAACCATGTTTATAGCACCACAATTTGTAATAGCTAAATCTTGGAAATGATCCAAATACTCATCAACTAATGAATGGATAAAAAAGATGTGGCTTTTTTATACAATGGGGTACTACTCAGTCATAAAGAAGGATAAACTTGAGACATAAGTAAATGAATGGACCTTGAGACCATACACTTAAATGAAATAAATTGGAGATATGTAAATATTGCATTGTCTCTCTTGTGTGAGAAACTGAAAGTGTAAATAAAGGCAAAAATGTATAAAGGATATTGTGAAATAGGAAGAAACTTTTCAAAAGGTAAAGGGAAGTAGGGAGGCAGGAGAAGGAAAAGAAGGAAGAGAAAAGAAAAAAACAAGAAAAAAGAAGGATAAAACAGAAACAAAGCTTTGTCAATAAGAAGAGGAAGAGGAGTTGAAGGGAGGAGAGGGGAATGGGAAAAAAAGAGGAATCAAGATACATCATGTATAGAAACAAATTCCCTATGATGAATGTGATCATCATGTATATCTAAATGGTACCAAGAAATTTAATAATAATAAAAAGAGGTGATTAATGTTAAAAGAGGTGATTGGGGTAGTCCTTCATCCAAATGACTCTTGTCCTTATAAAAAGAAGAATCAGGACACACCCACATGGAGGAAAGGCGTTGGGAAACCATCAGCCAAGGAGAGAGGCCCTCAGAACAAACCAGCCCTGCCAACACCTTGATCTGGGCCTTCTAGGTTCCAGAAATATGGGGAAATAAACTTGTGATGCCTGTGTAGTCTGTGGTACTGTTAAGGCAGCCCTAGGGAACTAGTATAGTAGCCAAAACTTGAAATAATATAAATTTCCTTAAACAGAAGGATAGATAAATCAATGATGGCATATTTTAATCTGAAAAGTACTAATATATGGACATGGTTGAATCTCAAAACTATAATGGTGAGAAAAAGTAGCTGAACCCAAAGGAACATATGCTACATGGTCCCATTTACCTGAGGTTCAAAAGCAGGCAAGGGTGATCTAGGCTGATGAAAGAGGAACGAGTGGGCGAGGAGCAGAAATGGATGGGAGAAAGCATAAGCAAACCTGGTAGGTGCAGCAAATCTGGGGTTCCCGCTGGGGATTTAGCTCAGTGGTGTAAGCGCCTGCCTGGCAAGCGTGAGGTTGTGAGTTTGATCCCTGGTGCTGCAAAAGAAAAAAAAGAAAAAAAATCTGCGGTTTCCAACCCTGCAGCCACAGGCTGTATGACTTTTACTTTAAAAAGAAAATGATTACGTTTCCATCTGCGCCTCTGTCCTGCACTGTGCACTTGTCTCAGTCACAGTTTTGGAGGCCCGCAGCGTCCCCTAGCCATAAATGAGGACAAAAACAATCTGGAGGGCTTCTTTGAAAAGGGAGAAGACCCCATGATAAGATAGGAGACGACTCCGAAACTGCCAATGAAAAGAAAGCTGCGCTTAGAAGAAAACATCAAGAGCTCTACCTAAGTGACAGGTTCATTGCAGCAGCTGATTCATGTTCTCTGAGCCTGCTTTGTATCGTATGTGGTGGCCGGCTGTCCCAGGAAGCCAGGAACCCTTCAAAACTGCTTTGCTACATGAAGACCAAGTACCTGTGTTAAAATGCAAGCTTTTGGAGCTTTTTTTTGAAAAGAAAAAAAAATGTGAACATGAAGAACAGAGACAATTATTAAAGGTTCACTTTTCCTCAAATGCGTGTGCACTGAGGCATCGTTCTTAGGGAGTAACCACAAGGCTGCAGCTAAGAAGCCCTTTACTATTGGTGAAGATTTGGTCCTGCCTGCTGCTGGAGACATCTGTCATGAACTTCTAGGAGAAGCTGCAGTTCAAAAGATGGCGCATGTTCCTCTGCTGGCTTAGCACCATAACTAGATGAACTGATGACACAGCAGGGGATACTGAGGCACCTTGCTAGAGAGGATTAACGATGCACTGTGGTATGCTATCCAAGTTGATGTGCCTACCAATGTGGGCACCAAAGCAGCAATGCTTACTTTTGTGTGATATATTTTTTAGAAGAATGTGCATGAGGATATGTTATGTGCACTTTTGTTGCCAACAAACGTTACAACGACAGAACTATTCAAGTCATTGGATGATTACGTGTCAGGCAAACTGAGCTGGTCATTTTGTGTCGGTATATGTGCAGACAGAGCAGCTGCCATGACTGGACAGTCATTTCCAGTTTTACTACTCAGGTCAAAGAGGTCACTTCTGAGTGTGAGACTATGCACAAGGTCATCAGTAGAGAAATGCTGGCTATCCAAAAAATGTCACCTGAAATTACAACATTTTGCAGGGTGTGATTATCAATCACACTAAAGTATAAGCCCTTAACTCATATCTATTTGCACAGCTCTGAAGGGAGATGGACATGGAAAACACACGTCTTCTTTTATACATGGCTGTAAGATGCTTTCTAAAGGTAGATCACTGGCCAGAGTTATTGAGTTATAAAGGCCACTCCAGAGATTTCTTTTAGGAAAATAATCACCACTGGCAGCATCTTTCAGTGACACAGAATGGGTCTCAAAATTTGCTTACTTATGTGGCATATTTAACCTCCTCAGTGAATTTAGCCTGACTTTAGGGGAGAATGACTGGTTTCAAGTCATCAGGTAAGATGACTGCATTCAAAGCCACTCTGGAATTGTGTGGGACATGAGTGACATTTAGGATTTTTGACATGTTTCAAACATTAGCACAGAGTTTGATAAACTGAGCCATGGCCTTCTTTCTCCCCACTGATGCATGATCATGTATTTCAATTTTCCAAAGAGTTCGGACATTATTTCTCAACCACGAAAGCCTCCTAGACTGAGAAGGAATGAATCTTGATCCATTTGTGAGTAATACTTTGTCTTCGCTAGAAAAGAGTCAACTGCTGCAAACCACAAATGCCAGTAGCCTTAAAAGTATATTTGAGGGCCAAGGATTTAGCTCAGTGGCTTAAGCGCCTGCCTGGCAAGTGAGAGGTTATGAGTTCGATCCCTGGTACCAAAAAAAAAAAAAGTATATTCAAGATAACTTCAAATCTCTGTATGTTCTGAATTAAAGTCAAGACAGAATACTTTGAGATTGTCACAAAAGGACTAAAACTTTCTTCCATTTCCAGCATCCTATCTTTGTGAAACAGGGTTTTCCACCATGAGAGCAACCAAACAAGACTGAAGAGCAGACTGGACACAAGTAACACACTTTAAGTGTCACTGTGTCCCATCCCTCTAGATGGGACTGTCTAGTTGTAGGAAAACCAGCTCAGGGCTCCCACTGATTTTGCATCATGGTAAATTGTATAAGTATTTCATTCTTTTACAACATAATAATAATAATAATAGATATTAAGTGCATAATAAATGTAATGTGCTCGAATCATCCCCAAATCATCCCTCCTCCCCCTGGTCATGGAAAACTTGTCCTCCACCAAACCAGGCTAAGGTGTCAAAAAGGTTGGGGGTCACTGTCATAATGTTCTATATTGGGATTAAATGCTGGCTGATGGCTGCATGCTGGTCTAGGTACACAATTTATTATTCATTGATCTGAATTAATTGATTATTTGAACTGTAATATTAAGATTCATAAATTCAATTTTTTAAAACTCTGAGGAATGGTTTGGGTGAATCTACTAATCTACAGGATCGTCTGTAACTCTAGTCTCTTCCGAGTCTAAGATTAGCTAAAAGCTCCAGAGTTGGGAAGCCCCAAATTCCAGTGAAATTTAATTGTCAAAAGGAAAAAAATTGAAGAAAAGAAAACAGGAAGGAAACCATGCACCTGTGATTCAGGGAACCAGAGGGCAAGAAACTGAGAAGGAAAAATAAAAATTGCCAAGAAAACAGGCCATTTCATTCTGCAATTGAAACAACCTAAAATGCAATTTATTGCCCTTCTGGGAATATTTAACAATTCTAAACTTCACTCTCCTTGATATATTAGAAGGAGAGCACAGGGCAAATGCTGTCTCTCCTCCATTACAGCCCTCGATGGGCACCATCCATTTCTCTGCAGCAGCCCCCTAGGGCCAGGCCAGAGAAATCTGTGCTGTGGTGTATTGTGAATTGTGACACCACTTTGCATTCGTATAGCCACTCCTCTCCATCATCTCAGTTGGAATAAGCACAACAAGTATTTTGTGACATTCTAGCAGTAGGAGAATTGGCTCAGAACAAAAAGGGGAGGAATACTGAGCCAAGAAGCCAGACACTTTTAAAAGACTATTTTGTATGACTCTCTCTCTCTCTCTCTCTCTCTCTATATATATATATATATATATGAGAAGTGTATGAGTAATTGCTTCAAGGAGTCCCTTGGAGGGGCTACTAAGTTTGTCTTTCTCCATCTGACTCAAAGTACATGGATATGAGTGAAAACTCATCACATTCATTCATGGATTATGCTGTACAATTATTACATGTCTATAGGAATACGTACAATAGAAAAGAGGAGGAATGAGATGGAGGGGAAAAGATCAGCTTTGAATAGAAAAGGTGAAAAGAAAAGGGAAATCCAAAAAAGAAAAAGCCAAGAAGTCATTTGGTAACCTGTATGTCTGGGTAAGGGGGGCCACCAAAGAGGAACTGACCATGACCTGGTATTCTCAGACTTCTCAGTGCTGCCTCGAAAGCCTTTGCCTCTGCCCAGCCCAGACTGCAGGCCACCCCTGCACTCTTACTTGACTGACACTGGCCCCTCCTTGAGTATCCTTCTTCCAAAAGCTGCATCCCTTGTTAATGTTCCCACAATTTCTCATGTATACAATGTGATCCTTAAGAATATGGACTGTGACAATAGAGACAGATTTCCAGTGGTGGTTGCAGAAGTGAATGGAGTTATTGTTTAGTAGGTACAGAATGTTCAAATGGGATGGTGAAAAGTTCTGGAGATGGATAGTTATGACTGTTGCCCAATAATAGGAATTTCTTAATATCATTGAACTGTATTCTTGAAGATGATTAAAAGTGGAAAACAGTCTTTTCAACAAATGGTGCTGGGAAAACTGTATATCTATGTTTAAAAGAATGAAATTGGGTCCTAACCTTATACTATATATAAAAACTAACTCATATTGGGTCAAAGTCCTAACCCTAACAGCAAAAACTATAAACTCATAGGAGAAAACAGAAGGGGAGCACTTGATGACATTGAATTTGGCAAGAATTTCTTAGAAACATAATCAAAAGCATAGCAAAAAATAAAAAGATAAATTGGACTACATCAAGATTGAAAACTTTTGTGCATTGAAAAATACAGTTGACAAAATGAAAAGCAACCTACAGAATGGGATAAAATACTTGCAATTACACACACACACAGAAGAGGGGATTAATATATAGAATATTTTAATAGCTTCGCCACAAAAAAAATTCTGATTTGCAAATCTCTTGAAACAGGACTGAAAATAGATATTTGTTCCTCAAAATATACAAATGGCCAATGAAAAATGCTTAATAGTATTAACTGTTAAGGAAATGGAAGCCAAAAGTACAATGCGGTATCTCCTGACATCCAGGATAGCTGCTACTAAAAAATAAAAAGTTAAAAAAAAAGTATTGGCAAGTCTACAGAGAAATTGGAAGACTTATACCACTCCAAATTTTAACTACCAGGGCTGAGGGTGTAGCTCAGTTGTACAAAGCTTGTGTATCACGCACCAGGACCTGGGTTTAATCACACATGCGCACACACACATGCACACACATTAAATGACCAGATGATCCACCAATTCCACTTTTGGTAGCATATACAAAAGAATTGAGAGCAGAATTCTTGAAGAGATTATCTATACACCCATGTTGATAGCAGCGTTATGCACAATAGCCAACAGGTAGAAGCAACCCAAGTGTTCATTGACAGATGAATAGACAAAGTCTGGTACACAATAGAGGATTATTTGGTTCTTAAAAGGGAGGAATGTTTGGCACATGTTAAATATATATGAAACTGAGGACATTATTCTAAGTGAAATAAGCCAGTTATAACAACACAAATATAATACATAGGAGTCTCCTTATATAGGTACCTGGAATGGTCAAGTTCATAGAGACGCAAAGTAAAATGATTTCCAGAAGTTGGGAAAAGGGAATGGGAAGTAACTGTGTAACAGATACAGAGGTTCAGTTGTGCAAGATAATGTGTATTTTGGAAATGTTCTTAACACTGTGGAACATAATTTAAAACTGGTTAAGATGGAGGTAGGCACAGTGTCACACTCTGTAGCCCAGCATTCTTGGACGCTGAGGCATTAGGATCACTAGTTTGAGCCTAGGCCAGGGAACTTAGTGAGATCTTGTCTCAAAGTGAAAAATTAACGCAGACTTTAACATACAACTAAGTACAAAGACCCTGTGTTTGAATGCCAGTACTGCAAAAAAGAAATAAAGTAAAATATAAAATAAAAAGGTTAAGATGGTATAGAATCAAAATTTTTAAAATTTAGACTATAAAAAAGGAATTTTTTATGTCCAAAAATAAATAAATAAAACAAGACAGTAACAAAATAGAGGTGAAAATGGTAAACTTTATGTTATGTGTATTTAGGACAATTAAAAAAAAAAGCTGTGACCTAAGAAAGGCATGGATGTGGATCCAGGTTCCGCCATTTACTAACTAGGTGACCTTGGAGAAGTCACATGACTTCAGGTTCCCTTTCTGTAAGTGGGGCTAATAATGTCACATAGGGTCATCCTGTGTAGTAACAGGATGACACATGCAAGATATCTAGCTAGCATATGTGTGGATGATATTGATATGATATGTGTGTTACATTTTTGTGTAGTGTCCTGTTTTCCAGCCACCCTAACCCCATATCCCAACACACACACACATACACACACACACCACTCTTCAAAGGCTGCATCTGGTTTATTTCATTTACCTTTGTATCCTTTAGTTCCTGGTGCACAGTAGGAGTTCATTAAATGTTTGAAATGGGGCTGGGAATATAGCTCAGTGGCACAATGCCTGACCGGTAAGCACAAGGTCATGAGTTCATTTCCCAGTACCAGTAAATAAATAAATAAATAAATAAATGTTGGAAATGAACTGTAACAAAAGAGTTTGACAACACAGATAAGGAAACCTTCTCCACAATACAGACAAACAACAGAACAGCCTGATCAAGTAATCTTAAAACCAAAAATAATCCTTATAAACCTGGATTAGGGTATATCCTTCCAAAAATCGAAGTAAAGAAGGGCAGCTTCAGGGTATTTCTGACGGCCCCTGGTTTCCATCATGGCAGGCTTGGAGATAGTGTGGTTGGTTATTGAATAATAATTAGTAAGTCATTGATTAGAGATTCATCATAGATCCATTGGTAGGGCCTTTCTCTGACACTTCATTAAGAAAACATTGCATTATAAGGCCCAGCTCTAAGCTGGCAGGTGCACTTCTGCCTGCCCTGTCTGGCCTTGCTCTCTTCTGCCCCACCCCCTTGCACTTGCCCTAGCTCCACCTACTGAGTTGCTTAAGCCTGTGCGCCTCCCCACTTTGGCCTTCAGTTAGAAAATGACTACCCCACATGGCTGGGTTTCCCGAAGCCCTACCCAGTCATGATCCCCAGGCCTGTTCTGGGGCCTCTAAATGCCTGCACCTCAAGTAGGACCAGAGAACTCTGGGGGAGCAGGTCTGACTTCCCTCTGCTGTCCCTCAAGAGCTATTTCCAGGATGTGTTTGTTTCTTTGCTCTCTCCATTCTCAGAGCTTAGCTTCCTAACTGGGTCCACCTGCAAGGCCCCAGGCTGTAGCTCATTAAAAAAAAGTCATTGTCTTGCTAAAACTAAATCCAGAGTTGACCTTAGGAGACATCATTTTCTTTCTTTCTTTCTTTCTTCACATTACTAAAGACTTCAAGTTTATATTTAAAGCCAAGCAATTGGAATCCAACATATTCTCACATCCTCTACCTTGTGGGGTCACTGTTCTGTTAATAGCTACATTTATCTGACTTGAAACCTCATTCTCTATGAGATGGGAAACCCAACAGTTCCCCACTCCAAATACCTTTGGAGAGTCTTAACGATTCTAAGGAACAGGTTTCTGGGTGTCTTAGAGATGAGATGTCTTTCCTTGTCATCTGTAGCTCTAATATCTCATTTCCACTGAAGCATATGAATCTCATATGAATCTTATATGAGTTTGGGTTTCTCTCCATCTTGTGCTAACACAAAAACAATGCAGCCCCTCAACCTTTGGGGTCTGCTGTAACTCCATGAATCAGTGTCAGAACGGAATTGAATTGCTGGATACTCTGTCAGTGTTGGCGAATTAAACAAGAAACCTTCTGTGATGGGGAATACCCTGGTGTGGGACGTGTGTGTGCATGAACGTGTCATGTGGGAGTTTAGGGGATCTGGAACTGTGGAAGTCTTGTTGTGAGTCAATATCTTGCCTCCTACTTACAGGAGCCCTAAAGGGCATATTGGGGGCTAGGTGTGGGTAGTGGCCCTAACTCAGCCAATCTGCTGCTTAGAACAGTGACTTTGTCTTTGGAGCAAGTGCTACAAATAACACAGGAGATGTTGACAAGATGGGCACCTGTGTTGGTGGAACCTTGGCTGTAGAGCAAGATGTCCAGCTTCTGGCCTGTTTTTCAGGACTAATTCTCAAACTTTCCTGTGATGGTCTTAATGTTGAAACAGGTCCACAGATTATTTGATATACCTCACCATCAAGAGCAGGGGCTTTCCTAGCTCAGTGGTAAAGCAGTTGCCTAACATGTGCTAAGCCCTGGATGCCTTTCCCAGCACTGAAAAAAAAATCTGGGGTTTAATTCCCCTCCCCATGAGGATGGGCTAGATTTAGTAACTCACTTATCATGACTAGAACATGGCAAAGTGATGATGGGTGATGTGACTTATGGCCTAGATCATAGCAGACCTATAGTTTCCTTCTCTGTCTGCTTTTTCTCTCTCCCTCTGTTTCTCTCTCTCCCTCTTCTCTCTCTCTCTCTCTCTCTCTCTCTCTCTCTCTCTCTCTCTCTCTCATTCTCTCCCTCTTTCCTCTACCTCCACTCTGGGGGAAGCCAGTGACATGTCATAAGAACACTCAGGCAACATTACTGAGAGATCTGTCTGCAAGAAAATGAATTCCAGTCCCAATAGCTAGGGAATGCTGAGGTTTCCTGCCAGCATCCAAGTGACTATGCCATCTTGGAGGAGCTCCATCCCCAGTCAGACTTCAGAACTTGGAAAGTCTATCTAACATCCTGGGCACAACCTAATAAGAGCCCTCAACTAGAACCATCCAGTTAAGCTGCTCCCCACCCTCTGAGCCCCAGAAACTATAAGATTACAAATATATGTTCTTTTTTACCTATAAATTTTGGGATAATTTGTTATGCAGCATAAATAACTAATACACTTCTGAATTCTATGAATCACTAAAAAGCCTTCCAATGAGGTTCTTTTCTACTTAAGTCAACCAGGGTTGCAGTTGGTTTCTGTTGTTCACAGCCAAGAGCCATGGCTGGCACCGATTTTGCAAGTCTCCTTTCCTAGTAAGGAGGCTGCTGCTCACCTCTCCCCTCT